>JARSSU010000549.1:0-41455 GCA_029619165.1 Eurosta solidaginis | reverse complement strand
ATATTTTAGCGATACGGTTTGTGTATCAACTGACGCTTTTAAATTGGGGAAGTTTATTGCGGAAACAATAAATTGCACTCTGCTACAAACTACAAAGTGTTCGCGCTTTCAATTATGTATGAAACACCGTCCTACTACGAAATTCCATATGTCATATCATGCTTCAGAAAGAAATTAATCGCAAATTTGGAGGTTGTCCTGCTAATTTAGTCCTGAGAGATGGAAGAAGATCTGTCTGTTTTTAGCAAGGCTTCTGTACTAAACTTCTTGGAAAAATGGCGGCTGCCCTCCTACTACACCGAAGTCCTGGTTTTCAAAATTGAGAAAAAATTTACTTTTTTTTCTTAAGGAAATTATTCAAAAGTATGATGGATTCTATTTTCGTTTAGAATTTGCTTTTTCGAGTCGATAAAAGGCTACTTGACCCAAAAAACCGTCCCACCACGATCCGCCTAAGACCATAAGCACTCGGACTCGGAGAAAAACGCCACTCGAAAAATATCCTATTTTCTCATCAACCGTCAGGACGTGTTTCATGGAAGAACTTATGGAGCGTGACTATTGTTCGTCGGGATAGGGCGCCCGCCTATGATAAAGGAAAGTCTAACGAACATCTTCTCCTTCGGTTGTAAATCTGTTATAAGATAACTTCAAGCAAACAAATTGAGCTAGTGCCTTTCTTTGCTAGAAAGCCTTAACATATCGTAACTATCAGCATTTAAATGGCACTGTGGAGTAGCCTTGTCGCTGTGGGATTCATCAGCAGATTGTTGAGTGTAGAACTGCAGTCGCGCAGTGAAAGGAAATGCCAACTCAAGGGAATGTGAAAATTGGTCACGCCGATGGGGTGTCCTTTCGCCACTGCTTAGGTCCTGTTACTGACGTCTGCTTTCAGTAACCTTTAAGAAAGGAGCTATATGATTGCAGCAGCGGATTCGCCTATAAATAGCGTGGAGAGTTCCCCCCGTTAAAAAGGTCATACGATTATCGGAACTGGGCATAAACGCAATGCTGGAATCCTTCACATAGTGGTAAATGACGGCAGCCTTGGTGGCAACACGACCTCGTGACGCGCTATATATCTTATGAATTGCGGACACACCAGCAATCTGATCGTGCTTCAACTTCATCCTGCAGGCAGACTACTGTACGCATACATTAAAACTTTCGTCAGCATTCGCGGCCGCATCAATTTCTATTTTCATCGTTTTTGAAGTATGCAACGTACGCAACAACAACGCGCAAAACAACATATACCACTCTTCATTATGATTAATGGTCACATGAAAGTTATTTCCTACACCAACACAACACATTAACTGCACACTTGCCAACGGATGTGGGGTGACGCGCCACTTTGACGCAGTTGTCCGGACATTGCGGTGTCAAGTGTTAGTACGTGAGCTTTTTAGCATATGACTTATAAAGGACTATATGTTTGTATTCAAATGTGTGTGGACGGTACTTCACTCTTTCCGCCCCTACGCATTTAGTATTCACCTTTTTCGTATTTGCTTCAAGAAATTTGCTTCACATCAACACACCTTCATATACGCTTCTTATTAAGCTACGCCCTCTTCATTCGCCCCTTCTAACATTGTTGCTCACTTTTGTATATCCATTTCCTGTTAATACTTTTACTTTTATGTTTTTTATTATCTGTTTCAACTGTAATTCCCAAAATGTCAACACTGATTATATTCATAAATAATGTAAGTCGTTGTCTGCATGTTTGATAATGTCTGGCCTCGCTCCGAATCGCCAAGATGAAAACTTTCGCATGACAAAACTTTGTCAACAAGAACAAGATGATAATCGCAATTAATTGACTCCGTTTTCACATTATTCAGACAATAATGAAGAGTGGCAAAAAATTCCAACTGTATGAATCGATTCAGTCTAGCTCAGGGTTTAGGTGATTAATAAATACGCAAACTTTCTGCTAAGATATTAAAGGTTTTAATGAAATAAAGATAAATTTCAACAGCATTTATTTATGATTTGTTTTTTTTTCTGAAAGCACTTAGCTATATTTTACTTTTCACAAATAATAAATAAACGTTTAGACCGAGCTTCTCTTCCAATTTGCGTCGTGCTCCTATTGATTTTTCCTCAAATTGGCGGGACGGGATCCTACTTGTTTATGCTCACCCCGAACGCTATCTGAAAGGCAGATGATTTTCACTGAAATCTCTTCATGGCCTAATGCTCAAGGAGAGGTTGCCAAACTGCCGAGGGGCGACCCCGCTTTAGAAAAATTTTTTTTCTAATTGAAAAATTTGTTTCTAAAATTGTTTTTTGGACAATTTTTTTATTGTTTTGGCCGGGGCGTGAACCCAGGATTCTTCGGTGTGGTGATGGGCGGAGCACGCTAACATCACACACGGCGGCCGCCGTGGTTGTTATTTAAAAATTACATCTTTGATCTTAAGACACTTCAATGTCCACAGGTCAATTGAGATTAGTCCCATATGAAATGTCACAACCTCAAATTGCAATAGTTACAATTGTCAGCCATATTGATATTATGGCCATGCGGCTTTTCCGAAATGGCATAAGTCATCACTTGTTTCTCAGCTCACTCATCAAAATGTTTAACAGCTGTTGATTTATCGTTACGTTTCATTTGTTTCTCTACATTTTTGCTCAGTCGAAGCGGAGAAGAATATTTATACCAGTTTAGGGCAGAGCTCACAGAGTATATTTAGTTTAATTGGATCACGGTGGTTGTACATATATACAAAGTGATTCGAGATAGATATAGACTTCCATATATCAAAATAATCAGGATCGATTGTAGTTGAGCCATGTCCGTCCGTCCGTCCGTCCGTCGTCCGTTAACACGATATAACTTGAGTACATTTTGAGGTATCATTGGATGAAATTTGGTATGTAGCGTTCCTGAGCCACTCATCTCAGATTCGCTATATTAATCATGAACGATATCGGACTATCACCACGCCACTTTTCGATATCGAAAATTTCGAAAACTCTGAACAAGTGCGATATTCATTACAAAGACAGATAAAGCGACGAAACTGGTGAGAGAGTTGAACTTAGGACGCAGATATGGGAACAAATATGTAGATAGTTTGACAATGGGCGTGGCACCGCCCCCTTTTAAAAGAGGTAATTTAAAAACTTTTGCAAGCTGTAATTTGGCAGTCGTTGAAGATATCAGGAAATTTTGGCGATGAACGTTTACTCTATTACTCTATGTACGCTTAATAAAAATTAGCAAAACGGAGAAGACAACGACCCACTAAAAAAAATTTTGTTAGAGTAAATTTTTAACAAAATTTAATACTTTACAGTATAAAGTAAATTATGTCAATATCACTCCAGTAGATGTGTGCAACAAAATACAAAATCAAAAAAAATTTCAAAATGGGCGTAGCTCCGCGCTTTTTCATTCAATTTGTCTAGGAAATTAACCTTTTACCGCCATAAGTCGAACAAAAATTACCCAATCCTTTTGAAATTTGGTAGGGGCCTATATTTTATGACGTCCCTTTTAAAACCTCTCATTAATTCCCTTTAATTTGATACCCCATCGTACACAACTCATTCTGAGTCCCCCCTGGTCCACCTTTATGGCGATATCTCGAAAAGGCGTCCACCTATTGAACTAAGCCCCACGCCCTTTTAAAATCTCAGTAACAGCCTTTCATTTGATATACCTTCGGACAAACATATTCTAAAGTCACCCTTGTTTCCCACCTTTATGGCGATCTCTCGAAAAGGCGAACACCTATAGAACGAAGGATTACTCCTTTTAAATACTCATTAACACCTTTCATTTGATCCCCATATCGGACAACACAGTCTACAGTCCACCCCTGGTCCACCTTTATTGCGATACTCGAAAGGCGTCCCCTATAGAACGAAGGCCCACTCCCTTTTAACATTACTCATTAACTCTTTCGTTTGATACCCATAGTGCACAAACGAATCCTAGAAGTCACCCCTGCTCCACATTTATGGCGATTCTCGAGACGGCGTCCCACCTATGGAACTCAAAGGATTTACTCCCCTTTTAAAATACTCATTAAACCTTTCATTTGATACCATATCGTACCACAAATTCTGAGTCAACCCTGATCACTTCTGGCGATACCCTAATGGCGTCCCCCTATAGAACTATGGCCACTCCGCTTTAAAATACTCTTTAATGCTTTCTTTGATACACATGTCATACAAACACATTCCAGGGCTTCCGCTCGGTCATTTTCCTGCATGGTATTTTCCCTTATGTTGGCACCGATAGCTCTCACTGAGTATGTAATGTTCGGTACACCCTAACTTACCTTCCGCTTACTTGTTTTATTTGAATATATTGGTCCATTCTGCACACTGATATCGCTCTGAGATAAGAATATTTTTTTTTCATCTCATTCCATGTTTCTGGTTTCATTACATTCCAAGTCGATAAAATCTTGCAGGATACGTTGAAATAAGAAGAACTATCCTCAGCTAAACGTTTGAATACATGCTTCTGCAGTTTTCTACTCAGTTGAGTGCAGAGCTCCCAGAGTATATTAACTTGATTGGATAACGGTTGTTTGTACAGGCCTATAAGGAATCGAGATAGTATATAGTACTTCTCATATATCAAATCATCAGGATCGAAAAAATTTGATTGAGCATGTCCGTCCGTCCCGTCCCTCCGTTAACACGATAACTTGAGTAATTTTGAGGTCTCTTGATGAATGTGTGTATGTAGGTTCCTGAGCACTCATCTCAGATCGCTATTAAAATGAACGATATCGACTATAACCACGCCACTTTTTTCGATATCGGAAAATTTCGAAAAACCGAAGTGCATCTTCATTACAAAGACAGATAACGAGATGAAACTTGGTATGGGAGTTGAACTTGACGGCAGATAGAAAATTAGTACAATTTTTGACAATGGGCGTGGCACGCCCATTTTTTAAATGAAGTAATTTAAAACTTTTGCAAGCTGTAATTTGGCAGTTCGTTTGAAGATATCGGTGATAATTTGGCAGGAACGTACTCCTTTTACTATATGCACGCTTAATAAAAATTAGCCAAATCGTGAAAGTGACGGCACGCCCACTTTTAAAAAAAATTTTTTTTAAGTGCAAATGTTAAACAAAACAATTTAATATCTTTACAGTATATAAGTAATTATGTCAGCTTCACTCCATAATGTAATGATGCAACAAAATGTACAAAAAATACAAAGGAAATTCAATATGGGCGTGGCTCGCCCGTTTTCATCTTAAGTTGTCTAGGATACTTTAATGCCATAAGATCGAACAAAAATATACTCACAGCACTGTGAATGTTGCAACGGGCTTAGATCTCTAGGGCACGATAAACCTGTTTTCTGGAAAAGGGCGAAATCGCTGCAGCCACACCAGTTTTTATACACAGTCGCCCGTCTGACCTTCGCTCGCCAGTTACCACGACAAGTTGAGCAAACTCGATATATCTTTACTAAACTCAGTTCACGTTCTATACTGAACTCACTTTGTGTATGGTATAAAAAATGGCCGAAATCCGACTATGACTCACGCCACATTTTACGATATCGAGAAATAACGAAACATGAAAAAACATGCCATAATCATCAGTCCAAATACAAAAAAGGAGGAAACATGGTACCATTGAGATTCGTTATTGACGTGAAATATAACTTAGAAAAAAACTTTGTACAAATGGTTGTGACAAACCTCCTCATATTAGTAGAGAAAATGAAAAAGATCTGCAGTGCGAGATAAAAAACCGCTCTGAAATCTTGGCAGTATTACATATATAAATAGAATAAGCGTATCCAACAGACGAGGTTCTGGTCACACCCGGTCACACGTTTGGTCGATATCTGGAAAACGCCTTCAGCATATGCAACTACCACCACTCCCTTTTAAAACTCTCATAATACCTTTAATTTTATACCAATATCGTACAAACACATTCTAGAGTCACCCCTGGTCCACATTTATGGCGATATCTCGAAAAGGCGTCCACCTATAGAACTAAGCCCCACGCCCTTTTAAAATACTCATTAACACCTTTCATTTGATACCCATATCGTACAAACATATTCTAGAGTCACCCCTGGTCCACCTTATGGCGATATCTCGAAAAGACGACCACCTATAGAACGAAGGCCCACTCCCTTTTAAAAATACTCATTAACACCTTTCATTTGAACCCATATCGTACAAACAAAGTCTAGAGTCACCCCTGGTTCACCTTTATTGCGATACCTCGAAAAGGGGTCCACCTATAGAACTAAGGCCCACTCCGTTTAAAAATACTCATTAACACCTTTCGTTTGATACCCATATTGTACAAACGTATTCTAGAGTCACCCCTGGTCCACCTTTATGGAGATATCTCGAAACGGGGGTCCACCTATGGAACTAAGGATTACTCCCTTTAAAATACTCATTAACACCTTTCATTTGATACCCATATTGTACAAACAAATTCCAGGGTCACCCCTGGTCCACCTTTATGGCGATATCTCGAAACGGGGTCCACCTATGGAACTAAGGATTACTCCCTTTTAAAATACTCATTAGCACCTTTCATTTGATACCCATATCGTACAAACAAATTCTAGAGTCAACCCTGATCCACCTTTATGGCGATATCCCTAAATGGCGTCCACCTATAGAACTATGGCCCACTCCCTCATAAAATACTCTTTAGTGCCTTTCATTTGATACAAATGTCATACAAACACATTCCAGGGTTTCCCTCGGTTCATTTTCCTACATGGTTATTTTCCCTTATGTTGTCACCATAGCTCTCAACTGAGTATGTAATGTTCGGTTACACCCGAACTTAACCTTCCTTACTTGTTTTGATATGGTTCCTTTTCCGAAACGGGAATAAGGTCAAACGGAAGTTTTGTTTATAACGATAAAGTCAGATTAAGAAGTGTCATAAGGTCACTATTTGCAATGGTCATAAAACCAATTGATGTAAGTAATGTCGATTGACCCTTTGGTCGTTAACCTTACATATGACACCACACCGAAGAAGTAGTTATTCCTGAAATCATCTTATGGATGACTAAGTGTCATACTAAGTAAGGTAAAGTTAGATTAGATTAGGTAAAACTAGTGATAGAACCTTTAGATAACAGTACTCATTTGAAATAATCGGACCAAAGTATCGATGATTGTACTCATGCTCAGTAAAAGCTTTCAAGTATATTCGATAAAAGTGAGTACTCCGGAACTTTCAACAAAGTGAAGAAACTTTTTACTTTATTTTTAAATGAGATGGTGTGTTTTAAATTGAGCTTCCGAGATTTCTCGCGAGTCCCGCCTTCTCGCCAGATTCTCGAATCTCTAATTACTCGTAATACTCGCGTGCTTCTCGACTTCAATTCTCGCGAGTTTCTCGAATCGCGAAATACTCGTAAGGCTCGCGAGCTTCTCGACATTCAATTTAATCGATTCATTAGCTGTTTTATATAGAGCTTAGGATTTTTTCTGGAGCGCAAGCGTAAATTTCCACAAAACCACAACTAAAAAACACCGAACTGTATAAAATACTGACAATGCAGCGACTGAATTGAAAATCGAGAAGCCCGCGAGTATTACGAGTATTTCGAGATTCGAGAATCTTGCGAGAAGCCGTGTTCTCGATGTCTCGTTAAAAAATAAAATATTGTGAACAAAATTATATGTATAACTAGAAGACCCGGTAGACGTTGCCCTAAATTTGGCCAATCTGCATACATTTTAATAAGCTTTTTCCGTCTGACTCTGCCATCCCCCCCTCTTCACTCTTTCCTAATCCTTTTATTCACTCCTCCCACCGTCTTTTTCGCTTCATCTATCTCCATCTTCGTCTCATTCTATCTCTTTCTCAATCTCCTTCTCTCTTTTCTCTTCTCTCATTCTTCTGCATCCCTTATTGCCTGTCACAGAAGGTGGTATGTATTTTATTCCAGTGCTGGCCCCAGTCCCACTCCGAGTCTCAGTCCCAGTCCTAGTCCTAATCCCAGTCCCAGTCCGTCTCTGGATAATATATTACTCTGTACTAAAGTACTCATCAACAGCTTTCATTTGATATCCATATTGTATAGACACTGTCTAGGCATTCACTGGCCCACGTTTTGGCCTATATCTCGAGACCCTAGTCACCCAGTGGTATGAAAATTACCCTATAATAAAGCACTCATCAAAAGCTTTCATTTGATATTCACATCCTATAAACACATTCTGGGGGTACCCGGGTCCACGTTTTGGCCTATATCTCGAGACCCCAGGGGTATGAAAATTACCCTCTAATAAAGCACTCATCAAAAGCTTTCATTTGATTTTCACATCCTATAAACACATTCTGGGGGTACCCGGGTCCACATTTTGGCCTATATCTCGAGACCCTAGTCACCCAGGGGTATGAAAATCACCCTCTAATAAAGCACTCATCAAAAGCTTTCATTTGATATTCACATCCTATAAACACATTCTAGGGGTACCCAGGTCCACTTTTTGGCCTATAGCTCGAGACCCTAGTCAGCGAGGGGTATGAAAATTACCCTCTACTAAAGCACTCATCAACAGCTTTCAATTGATATCCATATTCTATAAACACACTCTAGGGGTACCCGGGTCCACGTTTTGGCCTATATCTCGAGACCCTAGTCACCCAGGGGTATGAAAATTACCCTCTACTAAAGCACTAATCAACAGCTTTCATTTGATATCCATATTCTATAAACACACTCTAGGGGTACCCGGGTCCACGTTTTGGCCTATATCTCGAGACCCTAGTCACCCAGGGGTATGAAAATTACCCTCTACTAAAGCACTCATCAACCTCTTTCGTTTGATATCCATAATCTATAAACACACTCTAGGGGTACCCGGGTCCACGTTTTGGCATATATCTCGAGACCCTAGTCACCCAGTCACCTATCCTATATTTCAAGCTAGATCAAACTACACACGGGGTGCAAAACAAATTCAAAATCGGTTCAGTAGCTTAGGAGTCCATTGGCCTCAATTGTGTGACACGTGTTTTTTATACTTTTCAAGAAAATGAAATGATATATTAATTTCGTCACGAAACCCAAAAGTGTAAGTGCTTAAAGGAAAATATATAGACCCACCATTAGGTATACGGAAATAATCAGGTTGAAGAGCTGAGTTGATTTAGCCAAGTCCATCTGTCCGTCTGTCTGTTTGTATGCAAACTAGTCCCTCAATTTTTGAGATATCTTGATAAAATTTGGTGAGCGGGTGTATTTGGGTGTCCGATTAGACATTTGTCGGAACGGGCCGGATCGGACCACTATAGCATATATCCTCCATACAACCGATTTTTCAGAAAAAGAAGATTTTTGAAATATCTTACTCAATTTAAGAGATTGAAGCTTCAAACTTCACCATATAATTTCGTATATTGCACATATTGTTGCCTGAAAAAATTAATTAGATCGGTCGTATATATAGTATATATCCCCCACAACCGATTGTTCAGATAAGAAACTTTTCGTAATTGCTGCCCTATTTTAAGAGCTAGAGGCTTCAAATTTCAACGAATGCTTACGTTTATAGCATATATTGTTGTCTGAAAAAATCATATAGATCGGTGGTATATATATTATATATATGGTGGTATATATCTAATATATAAAATTCTTCTGTCACGGTTTTAGAGGCTGAACTCCTCCGAAACGGCTGAACCGATTCTCATGAAATTTTGTGAGCATATTGGGTAGGTCTGAGAATCGGCCAGCGTCTACCTTTTTTTTCGCTACGTGTCTAGGGTCTTGAGATCAAAACGTTGACCCGGGTACCCCCGGGACAGGATAATTTTCATACAACTGGGAGGCTAGGGTCTCGAGATATAGCCCAAAACGTGGACCCGGGTACCCCTAGAATGTGCTTATACAATATGGATATCAAATGAAAGCTGTAGATGAGTGCTATAGTACAGGATAATTTTCATACACTGGGAGATAGGGTCTCGAGAATAGCCCAAAACGTGACCCGGGACCCCTAGATGTGTTTATACATATGGTATCAATGAAGCTGATGATGCTATAGTACAGATAATTTTAATACAACTGGAGGCAGGGTCTCGAGATATAGCCCAAAACGTGGACCCGGGTACCCCTAGAATGTGCTTATACAATATGGATATCAAATGAAAGCTGTTGATGAGTGCTATAGTACAGGATAATTTTCATACAACTGGGAGGATAGGGTCTCGAGATATAGCCCAAAACGTGGACCCGGGTACCCCTAGAATGTGTTTATACAATATGGATATCAAATGAAAGCTGTTGATGAGTGCTATAGTACAGGATAATTTTAATACAACTGGGAGGCTAGGGTATCGAGATATAGCCCAGAACGTGGACCCGGGTACCCCTAGAATTTAATTATACAATATGGATATCAAATGAAAGCTGTTGATGAGTGCTATAGTACAGGATAATTTTAATACAACTGGGACGCTAGGGTCTCGAGATATATCCCAAAACGTGGACCCGGGTACCCCTAGAATGTACTTATACAATATGGATATCAAATGAAAGCTGTTGATGAGTGTTATAGTACAGGATAATTTTCATACAACTGGGAGGATAGGGTCTCGAAATATAGCCCAAAACGCGGACCCGCGTACCCCTAGAATGTGTTTATACAATATGGATATCAAATGAAAGCTTTTGATGAGTGCTATAGTACAGGATAATTTTAATACAACTGGGAGGATAGGGTCTCGAAATATAGCCCAAAACGCGGACCCGGATACACCTAGAATATGTTTTTACAATATGGGTATCAAATTGAAGCTGTTGATGTATGCTTTAGTACAGAGTAAGTTTTACACCGCTGGGTGACTACGGTCTCGAGATATAGGCCAAAACATGGACCCGGATACACCTAGAATGTGTTTTTATATTATGGATACCAAATTGAAGCTGTTGATGTATGCCCATTTTAACAGCTAGAAGCTTCAAATTTCACCAAATGCTTACGTATATAGCATATATTGTTGTCTGAAAAAATCATAGAGATCGGTGGTACATATATTATATACCCCATATAACCTGTATTCTTTGCCCCTTTTTTACGGCTAAAAGCTTCAAAATTCATAACATTTCATCAAATAGTTACGCTTACGTCATATATTGTTGAAATACGTGATTCGTAGTCATAGTTTTTACACGCAGACCACAAAAAACCTGAAACTTTGCATCCTCACACAAAGTACCTACCTATTTTTTATTTTATATTTATCTTAAAAATCGTTTAGGTATGTAGATCTGTTCACTATATATTTCTTATCTTATACATCCGATTATTCGGAGATTACAAACGGGATAAGATTATTATTCAGCCCCATTCATGAAAGGTATGAAGTTTTCGGCACAGCCTAAGACAGCCCCGTTCTTACTTGTTATATATTAAGATAAATATTGTAACGAATTTCCTGCAAATCCTCTTATTTGCCCTTTTGCTAGGATCGTATCGCTAAACTGTTGAATAAATAACTCCAATATTGAATAATGGAAAAATGGCCTTTATTAAAATACTTCACAATAACACTCAAACTGTGCAACGAATAGCTTAATAACCAAACTGATAGCTTAAAGGAAACTGACTTTCAAAATAATAGTGCTATTGCTCGCTAGATATCGTCTTACTCGTAACTGCTTGACAATTCAAATCAAACTGAATTACTTCTTACTCGCTTGCCCCGCTTTTATAGTTTACGCTGCATACTTCTAGGCTCTTCGATTTCCAGAACTTACTAGTTGTTTCGGCTACAAAATCGCCAGCCACAACTACGTGCACAAATTATTGCTCTCTCTTGTGACAACTCAGATAAGATATATGCATGTGTTTGTGCATTGCCGCTCCGCTGCTCGTATACGTACATATGTGTAGACGCAATTATTTATTCGTTTATGTAGATACATAAAGATTGAATTATTGATGTGAATGTTTGTAGTTTACAGTCTCTCGCGCGCACATAGGCATATAAGTAAATGCATCTGTGTGTGACATCTCTCTGGGCTGCCTTATATATGTGTATACTTGATTTGATTATTAACGTAAATACTGCTTGGCATGGCCTTAGCATCGCCTTAGTGATGGGATAATTTAGTGATGCTAATATCCGTGACACTGCCCTCCACCTAAGTCTGATCGTCCCGATCAGACAAATCTCTCGATCTAAACGTTGCTAGCCTTTCCAAATGGACCACCTTCATTTTGGTTCGTGGTTTACCGATGGTTTGTATGCGGTACACTACATCGTTGATCCGTTTTACAACTTTGTATGGGCCTTCCCAATTACACTGCAATTTCGGGGACAAACCTTTTTTACGTTGTGGGTTGTATAACAGCACCAAATCTCCTTCCTGAAAACCTTCTGAATTAATTGCTTTATCATATCTGGCTTTCATCTTGTCACTCATAATCTTTGTTCGTTGCCTTATCAGATCATGTATTTCTCTTAGCTCTTCTTCCAAATCACTAGTGGATTTCCTGACATTTCTCTCCGCATTGGCATCTATCCCAAACTTCAAATCAGCTGGCAGTCTAAGGTCATTGCCAAAAATTACTTTTGCAGGGGTTTGGCCCGTTGTCTCATGCACTGCTGATCGGTAAGCCATCAAGAATAATGGTATGCGGGTATCCCATTCTTTATGGTACTTGTCCACTACTTTCCTTAAGTGCTCCTCCAATGTTCTATTGAATCGTTCTACCATACCATCGGATTGAGGATGCAATGCAGTTGTCCGTGTTTTTCGAATGCCCAATGACTTACACATTTCCTGGAACACAGCTGATTCGAAATTCCTGCCTTGGTCAGAATGTAACTCCATTGGTACACCATACCTTGCAACCCAATTGTTTATAAACACTTCTGCTACCGTTTCCGCTTCTTGATTTGGGATTGGGTATACCTCTGGCCATTTGCTGAAATAATCCATAACTACCAGTACATATTTGTTTCCGCCGTTGCTAGTAGGAAATGGACCGGCGACATCCATAGCGATCCTTTCAAATGGCGCACCTGAGTTATATTGCTTCATCTGGCCATGACTTCGTGTTCTGGGCCCTTTCGCTCTGCTGCAAACCTCGCAGTTCGCAATCCACTCAGTGACCGACTGACGGCAACCAACCCAATAGAATCTCTGTTTAATCTTCTCGAGCGTCTTCGTGATTCCAAGATGACCTCCGCTTGGACCATTATGCAGCTCTCTGAGCACATCAGGAATCCTCTTTCTGGGAACAACTATCAGTTTATTCTTGTATTTACCATCCTCACTCTCCCATACTCGATGAAGGCAACCGGATATCAATTCTAAACTGTTCCACTGTGCCCAATATGACTTCGCAATGGGACTCTCTGCTGACATCTCTTCTCTGTTTGGTCTTTCATTTCGTTCGAGCCCTTGCATAACACGTGACAGATCTGCATCTTCTAGCTGGCACTTTCTTAGCTGTTCCTTGTCCCATTCATCTGTACATGTTATAGTCATTAGCCGGACATCTATAATGTCTTCTTTAGCCTCGGCTTTTGAACAGTGCTTGCATTCCAAACTACATGGTCTTCGTGACATTGCATCGGCATTTCCATGGGTACTACCTTTTCGATGCTCAATGGAAAAGTCATAGCTTTGTAGTCGCTCGATCCACCGTGCCAATTGTCCTTCCGGATTACGGAACTGCAGTAGCCATTTTAAAGCTGCGTGATCTGTCCTGACACGGAATCGCTGGCCGTAGAGGTATTTGTGAAAATGTTTAACGCACTCTACCAATGCCAACAGCTCTCTCCGCGTAACGCAGTAGTTCCTCTCTGGTTTTCCAATCGAACGGCTGTAATATGCAACTACCTTCTCCTGTCCATCGACCAGTTGTGATAAAACGCCTCCTATAGCATATCCACTCGCATCTGTATCTAGAATAAATGTTGCTCCTGGAATCGGATATGCTAACATTGGGGCAGTGCACAAACGCTCCTTCAATGTTTGGAAAGCCACTTCTTGCTCCTTCTTCCATTCAAAAGCTTTATTTTTTCTTGTAAGCTCATGGAGGCTATGGGCTACGCTGGAAAAATTTTGTACAAATCGGCGGTAATATGTGCACAGCCCAAGGAAACTTCTTAATTCATGTAGGTTCTGTGGTCTTGGCCAATCCTTTACAGCCTCTATCTTTTCGTTCGCAGTGCAGATGCCCTCTGTCGTTACCTTGTGACCCAAATAATTTACTTCCTTTTTAAACAGCGCACACTTTTTGGGACTTAACTTCAGACCAGCGCCAGCTATTCTCTGGAAAACTTCCTCCAAGTTCTTAAGATGTTCATCAAATTCTTGCCCAATACGATGATGTCGTCCAGGTACACCAAGCATGTTTTCCAATGTAGTCCTTTCAGTACCTGATCCATGAGTCTCTCAAAAGTAGCTGGTGCATTACAAAGTCCAAAGGGCATCACTGTAAATTGCCAAAGACCATCTCCGACGCTGAAGGCTGTTTTCTCTTTGTCTTCCTCCTTTACCTCCACTTGCCAGTAGCCGCTTTTCAAGTCCAGTGTGGAAAACCATTTCGTACCAGAGAGCGAGTCCAGAGTGTCGTCAATTCTTGGCAATGGGTAGCTATCCTTTTTCGTCAAATTGCGACTTCACATGATACTTCTCCTAGAACCGTGCTGTCTTCTCCAGTGGCTGTATGCAATCTTGCTCCATGCAATGGTCTTATCTTCTTGTTGACTAAATCCGCTCGAATGATGGAATGAGATGCACCCGTATCTACAGTCAGTAAACGTTCCTTTCCATCCACGTGTCCTCCGACAGTAAGATTGTTTGACCTTCTTCCAATTTGTGAGATAGAGATTATGGGGCATTCAATTGAGGGAGCCAGCTGTCGCCCCTTGCGGCTGACTCGCTTTAGTTTAACGATTGAGTGGACTTGGAGATTTGCTCATCTCCTTCAGCTCTGCGTTTACGGCCACCCACATTGTTGGAGCTATTGGGACCGGTGCTGCAATGTCGTGCAATATGACCTGGGTTGCCGCACTTGAAACATTTAATAACTCCGGCATTTTTCTGTTGTGATCCCTTCAGTGCTTCCAAAATTGTGTCTACCCATACTGGTCTGTCCATTTCCACACGATGAGCTTTGTATGCTGGTTTACTCAATAGTGAGGCCGTTTCCTGAGTCAATGCATGTGACATCGTTTCGGCAAATGTCAGCTTTGGGTTTGCGTATGTAGCTCGCTTCGTTTCCACGTCCCGTATGCCATTTATGAAACTCTGGATTTTTACCCTTTCAGTGTATTCCACGGGTGCGTCGGCATTTGCAAGATGAGCCAATATTTCAATATCTGAAGCAAACTCCTGCAATGTCTCATTTGCTTTTTGGTAGCGGTTTTGCAACTCAATTTGGAATATCTGTTTTCTATGCTCGCTTCCATAACGTCTCTCGACAGCGGCCATCAGTGCTTCATAGTTGTTCCGCTCTCCTTCGGGAATCGTCTGTAGGATTTCGGCTGCTGGCCCTTTCAATGCCACGAACAGAGCTGCAACTTTATCTTCAGCATTCCAGTTGTTAGCTGCCGACGTCTTCTAAAATTGTAGCTTAAAGACTTGGAAAGGAACAGAACCGTCAAAGGATGGTGTTTTTACCTTTGAATTGCTTGCTGAAACAGCTGGGCGGTTTAATTGCAACTCTTGTATACGACTTCTCAAAGCATCCACCTCGGCTTCGATTTTTTCCTCAAAACTGCGTTATTTTCTCGTCCATACGTGCTTCGAGTTTTGATGATATACGCGCCTCTTGCGCTTCGAGTTGTACTGTTATGCGTGCCTCTTGTTCTTTCAGTTGTGTCTCCATCTTTGATGTAATCTGTGTCGACATTTCTGACATACGCGTTTCTTGTGCTTCAATCTTCGATGTTATGCGTGTCTCCTGCGATTCTAGTTGGGATGATATATGTGACGACATTGATGATACTGTCGATGTTTGAGCAGCTATTGCAGCCAATATCATGTTCAAGTCTGTGCTCGTAACTGTCTGCGATGTTTCATTTTTCTCTTCAATTTTTGTTGTTGTCTCGTCCCCATCAGGATAAAAGGCATACTCGTCCACATCAATTCCTTGCGACTCCATTACCTCTCGTAGCCGTGCTTGAAGTTCGATCTTATTGCCGGTTGTATTTAATCCACGGTTCTCCTTTTTCAGTTGCTGGATCTTCAATTCACTAAACTTTGCCATGTCCAAGTTGTATTCCCAATCTTCGGAATTTATTCAACAATTCCTCTTCTGACACCAATTGTAACGAATTTCCTGCAAATCCTCTTATTTGCCCTTTTGCTAGGATCGTATCGCTAAACTGTTGAATAAATAACTCCAATATTGAATAACGGAAAAATTGCCTTTAATAAAATACTTCACAATAACACTCAAACTGTGCAACGAATAGCTTAATAACCAACTGATAGCTTAAAGGAAACTGACTTTCAAAATAATAGTGCTATTGCTCGCTAGATATCGTCTTACTCTAACTGCTTGACAATTCAAATCAAACTGAATTACTTATTACTCGCTTGCCCCGCTTTTATAGTTTACGCTGCATATTTCTAGGCTCTTCGATTTCCAGAACTTACTAGTTGTTTCGGCTACAAAATCGCCAGCCACAACTACGTGCACAAATTATTGCTCTCTCTTGTGTCAACTCAGATAAGATATATGCATGTGTTTGTGCATTGCCGCTCCGCTGCTCGTATACGTACATATGTGTAGACGCAATTATTTATTCGTGTATGTAGAAAGATTGAATTATTGATGTGAATGTTTGTAGTTTACAGTCTCTCGCGCGCACATAGGCATATAAGTAAATGCATCTGTATGTGACATCTCTCTGGGCTGCCTTATATATGTGTATACTTGATTTGATTATTAACGTAAATACTGCTTGGCATGGCCTTAGCATCGCCTTAGTGATGGGATAATTTAGTGATGCTAATATCCGTGACAATATGTTGAATAATGAATATGATGAAAATTCACAAGTAAAAAAAAACAAGTGTATAAATACTGTCAATACAGCAATTAAATTTATGTCGAGAAGCTCGAGTACGAGTACTTCGAGACACGAGAGTCTCGCGAGGAGTCGAGTTCTCGATTTCTTGGGTCTCGAAAATCTCGCTTGTGTTCGAGAAGATATCGTAAGCTCTAGTTTTAATGAATACAAAATATGTAAAGAAATGTAAGTTAGGGCAAAACTGAACATTATATACATTTTCACGTCAGTTCTTCCAACTCGAAAAGCTTAAGATCTCCAAAATTTCACCAAAGTTGCCAAAAATATTGTCGTTATAAGGTATAATTCCTGAGCAAAGGGAGTGACCAAAATATGAACGGATTGCGACGGTACAGGTTGATGAAAACTATTTTTTTATCTTCCGCTTTTTTTCGATGAATATATATGTATGTACCTCGAACTTCAGAACTTGAAAAAAAATACCAAAAAAAATGCATACATTTTCGGATTTTGTACATTTTTTTGCAAAACATAAATTTACCTCACTAAATTTTGGCGGTGCCACGCCCATTTTACAAACTTAAATTATATTTAGCGGCACTCTTGTCCAGTTTTACCAGTCAGTATGTGTAAATGCATGGTCCATTTTTTCCATATTTTGAAATTTTTTAGATTGGGGGCGTGGTTATATTTTGGTTTCGACCATTTTCAATACCGGTATATCGTTACCGAAGCTGTAATAGCTGCTTACTATATCAAACAAAATTTCACAGAAGAACTAGAAATTTAATTGAACGAAAATGTCACTGTACATTCTAAAATAAACATATTTTGAAAATATATGGAATTTACAGCACTTTTTGTTTTTATACAATTTTGTGTTTCGGCTGCCATTCTACAATTACCAAACAGTCTTTTCGAGTTAAAGGTGAAGTTGTCAGCCTTTATCGCATCATCGACGATATCTTGAGTGAGGTTATCTGTAACATATTTGCTGACTTTTGATCAAGTTATGCTTTAAATGTTCTATAATTTTAGTGAACATAAACCAGTAGACCATCAGCATTTGATAAGGCATCGAGGAAAAGTATCGATATAAAGTATCCTTCGGAGATCCTGATGACCCTAATACTTTCGCCTAATTCTGGTGACGGTTGGACAATTAAGCATAAATCCCGGCAAGATCCCAAAAGAAACCTCAATATCACCCGATAGAGTCTTCGAAGTTATCCGGAGGAATCCAAAAATGAACCATAAACGACCCCCAAATGTCCCATGGAGGACCACAGAGAGCCCCAACATCACCCCCCATAGGGAGTCCAAAAATCATTCCCAAATGACCCGGGAGGATTTCGAGGAGTTGCAAAAATCATCCCGAAATTAGTCCTAAATCACCGCGGGATAACTCCGAGGAAGTCACCAAAATCATTTCGAAATGACCCCGGGGGACTCTGGCTTTACGCAGGATCAAATGGGAAGAGAATCGCACAGTCTATACCCACGCCATGCCACGCCTGAAATCTATTTACGTGCGCCTATAGATGTTTCACATCAAGAAGTCTTAACTTTTGAGAAAATGCCTTGGGAAGGATTTCTATGACGTAAAGTCAATCCAATTTTCCTCATTTTAACGCAACTTTTTTTTTAGTGTATGAGGTACCCTTCATTGCATTCAGTGTGCTTTCCAAAGGGTATTATAATCTTGATTAAATAACGGATGTACTTAACTTATTCAGGGCATATCGTAGACTACAGTGTCGGATATTTTAATCACGAGAGTTCACAGATCCTCTAATAATCGAATTTAATATGAGTATAAAATTTGTTTTATCTTTGCCGAAGGCAGTAGAGATGCCAATAATGGAATTTGGTACACTGGCTTATCTGATAGGTTGGTATTGAAAATATGTGAAATTAACGATAACCACGCCTACTTTTTCGATATTGCATATTTCCAGAACTGGAAAAATGCGATAATTCATTACCAAAGACTGATAAGTGATGAAACTCGGCATGTGGGTTAACTTTATGTTGAGAAATATATTTGGTAAAATATTGAAAATGGGCGTGCCACGATCCATATTTCGAGGAAGCAAATTCAAAAAAATTTACCAATTCTCCACAGTGTTTTCCAATGTTTTCAAAAGAATTATTTTAATAAAATGTAAAGCTATTGCGGGTAAATTATATTTTATTTTTTTCCAAACTGATGCACCAATTTTTTCCTCGCATATTTTCTTTGAGCAAGAGCGGACATTAAGGCGACAAACATATATTTTTTTCGTCATTGTAACTCTCGGGGATCGTGAAAAAATAGTTTTATAGTTTTGTCCTTTAACATTTAACAATTAAAAAGATATTCCTAAAATTATTGGGTAATATGCCTCGTTAAATGACCTAAACCCAGCGTTGATTTGATCCCTCTAGCGGTTTTAGTTTCCAAGACATAATTTTTTGAAAAAAAGTTACTTATGCGCATATTTTGCTTAATATCTTCAGGTCAAAGGGCAAGCCGGTTCTGAAAAGTGCATGGGTAGAATTTGTTCATCGAGTAGTTTTTGGAACATAACCTCCGATATAGGTTACAATCTGGGGGCACAATCACCATATACTTTCCGTTATACCCTTTTATCTTTATCTGTTTCATAACCAAACTGTGAGTCGTCGATGACGAACCGATAACACGCCGATAAGAAACCGATAGCTCTTCGTTAGCATTGATCACGCTTTGATACTTTGGATATATTGTTAATACTGCAATAACAATCGAAAAGTTTTAAGTAGCAAATCAATAGCTTTTGGATACCAAAAAAAGGTAAGTTTTTGGATAAAATTTCGATAACGTCCTGATAACGGAATTGTTACGCTCCGATTATAAATCAATAACTTTTCATAACAAATGAATAACTTTTGACACATTTCAACAGCTTTTCGATACATTGTCGATAACTTTTCGATAATAGCACATATCGTTTCGTTAAAAAACTCAGTTTGTCTATAAAAAATTCATAACTCACCGTTAAACTTAGTTATCCATAGCATAGTTATAACACTTAGATAAAAAATTGATAACTGTAACACATCTATAATTAATTTTCTTTTTCCTTTCCTTCTTTAAATTTCTTCTCTTTTCCTTTCTTTTCTTTTCATTTCATTTCTTTTCTTTTCATTTCTTTTCTTTTCTTTCCTTTCATTTCTTTTACTTTCCTTTCCGCGGTTAGAGCCTTAGTTATGGTTCTTCAAGATTCGTTAAAGATCTTTTCACAAAGTTGTCTGGACTTTTAATTTGGAGTTCTTTGTAAATACGTTCAATCTCTTTGGGCATTATTTTGGAATCTTTCAGACACGACTTTGCTACCACTTTGCAACAAATTCGGAACCTTTGCATAAAAATAAAATTATCGAGATCAGTTCGGTTTCTGCGGTGTCAACTCTGGTAAACTTCGGGGCTTTTCTAGAGCTACTTTTGGATTGGAACATTTTCACCATATTTTCGGAACATTTTCGGAATCATATTGGGAAGATTTGAGGACAATATTGATATTATTTGACAATAATTTCGGAAAACCATTCTGTTTAATTCTGGGATTACTTAGAGACTGTTTGGGAATACTTTGAAACTTTTTTCGGACTAATTTATTCAGTCTTATTTTTTGAATTTTTTTAGACTATTGCGGAACTATGTTCCTACTTTTATTTGAGATTACTTCGAAAGCTTCTGGGAACTGATATGAAAATTCGATGCCTGGAAGCATTCTGAAAGCAGTGCGTTTGGATTGGCCGCAGCACTCTTATAACACAACTTATTTTAATAAGCTCAATATAACATGCATAACGCTTTTTTTAGGATGTCCTCTCATAAATATGTATGGTAGACTAGTCGATTTATTAACCGACATCGCGCAATCGATTTTTCGATAGCATTTCGGCTCAGGAAAACAAAAGTTTCACTACGCATACCCAAAAAAATAATTTTCGAGCCTGCGAAATAAAAATGGCGAAAGGGTAAATTCTTCGAGCAAAACACTTCCTAAAACCCAAAAAATAATGTTTTTTCAAAAACTGTTATCGCCAACATTTTTACAACAGTTTTTTGAAAAAAAAATATTTTTTGGGTTTTAGGAAGTGTTTTGCGCTAAAAATTTACCCTTTCGCCATTTTTATTTCGCAGGATCGAAAATTATTTTTTTGGGTATGCGTAGTGGAAGTTTTTTTTCCTGAGCCCAAACCCTATCGAAAAATCGATGGCGCGATATCGGTTAACTTTCGTCCATACAAATCGACCAAGGTTAATGTATGGTTATGGATACTCATCCCATCAAATAATGCATTTTCGGACAATGAAGCACGTACATCATTTGCACTCATTCCACTTTATTCCAGCCTACTATTATATTTCGTTACGAGCATTATAATTAGCGATTTCTAAATATAGTTACATAAATAATCCCAAGCTTTGTATATCAAACCGTATAGAATTTCTACGTCAATTAATTTGGTCATGTTAGGAGTTTTATCCATTGCTGTTTTCAATTTGCTCGCATACATAATGGCAAAAAATTATTTTATAGCTTAATTGTAAACTCGAACATATGAGTGGCCTTAATAGCATGTCAAACATAGATACTTATGATATGAATGTGCTGGGGATGTTGCGAATGTAGCATATTTGACCGCGTGTGGTGTGTGTGTGTGGTAGGCGAAAGGTTTTCATGAGAATTTGGAATTTTGGTTCCTAGTTTTGCTTGGCCTTTGTTTTTAGTAGAAAAGATGTTTATCTGATGGGTTGAAGGTGTTTGAGAGACTGATCCTTTCGTCCTTTGATATAAAGACGTACCGCTTTCGAAAACTGTGTAGCTTGATTCAAGACTGCTTTCAGGAAATATTCCATGTTTATCGGCGGTACAAAATTGCTAAGTAAATATAGTTTGTTTTGGTCACTAACCCTGGTAGTGTTCGCTTCATACTCGTTTATTTTAAATATGTTATCTCCCAGCTCTTCTGCGTCAACTTCTTATGGGAAATGTGACATGTCTCCCTGAAGAGCCCTCAGCGAAACTTTTTGACAAGACCATTCCCCTCCCTTTAGCAATGTTTTAGCTATAAACCCCTAGATAGGACTTTTGCCGCTTCTGCTGTTGTGAATTGTTTAAATTTATCTCAAAATTCTTATATGGTAAATAAGCAGGTATTGAAATACAATCAATTACACGCAAACATGTCCGTAATTCCTGAAAAGTCGGACACCCGCTGCGTATACGTGACTTTGTATACCTTCATGAACATGAAATGGTATATTAACTTTGGTCCGAGGTGTGTAACGTTGAGAAATATAGAAGATAGACTCACGCATTAAGTATACCGAATTGATCAGGGCGACGAACTGAGTTGATATAGCCATGTCCGTCTGTCCGGCCGTCTGTCTGTTTGAACGCAAACTATCCCTCAAATTTTGAGATATCTCAATGAAATTTGGCACAAGGATGTATTTTGTGTATTATATTAGACATTTTGTCGGATCCGGTAGGATCGGACCACTATAACATATATATCCCATACAACCGATCGTTCAGATAAGACGATTTTGGTCATTCCTGCCGCAATTTAGAAAGTAATAACGTGAAACTTGGTGATATATGTTCTAATATATCATAGAAGATTTCCTGTAAAATCATTTCGTATATAATATATGTATAATATAAATATTATTGTCACGGATATTAACATCACTAAGTATACCATCACTAAGGCGATGTCAAGGCCACGATAAGCAGTATTTACGTCAATAATCAAGTCATGTATACACATATATAAGGCAGCCGAAAGATGTCACACACAGATGCATTTACTTATACGCCTATGTATGCGCGAGAGACTGTAAACTACAAACATTCAATCATTATGTATCTACATAAACGAATAAATAATTGCGTCTACACATATGTACGTATACGAGCAGCGGAGCGGCAATGCACAAACACATGCATATATCTTATCTGAGTTGTCACAAGAGAGAGCAATAATTTGTGCACGTAGTTGTGGCTGGCGATTTTGTAGCCGAAACTAACTAGTACTTCTGGAAATCGAAGAGCCTAGAAGTATGCAGCGTAAACTATAAAAGCGGGGCAGGCGAGTAAGAAGTAATTCAGTTTGATTTGAGTTGTCAAGCAGTTGATTAAGACATATCTAGCGAGTAATAGCAGTGTTATTTTGATAGTAGAGTTTCATTGAGCTATCAACCAGTGTGGTTATTAAGCAAGCTATTCGTTGCGCAGTTTGTTATTGTGAAGTACTTTTAATAAAGGCCATTTTGCATTATTACAAATTCGAGTTATTTATTCAACAGTTTAGTGATTCGAACTTAGCAGAGGATTGCAAATAAGAGGATTTGCAAGCAAATTCGTTACAATATACATTGTATATCCATACAACCGATCGTTCAGTAAGGGGGTTTTTTGCCATTTTTTATTTTATATTTATCTTAAAATCGTTTAGGTATGTACATCTGTCACTATATATTTCTTATCTTATACATCCGATTATTTGGAGATTATGACGGGATAAGATTATTGTTCAAACCCCATTCATGAAAGGTATGAAGTCTTTCGGCACAGCCGAAGACAGTCCCGTTCTTACTTCTTTCTCATTTTCTTAGAGCAAACCAACCGATCCACCGAGTCGATTTTTCCAATGTTTGCCTAGATTTACATATATAGGGTATTTTGAAATAGTAATTTTAACAAAAACATAGTTTTATATGTCCATCGAGTGCGTTTTTATGCCAAACTTCAACTTTTCTTTCTGGGAGATAGTGAGAGAACTCAAGCGATCTTGCTGAGATAGCTTTAGCGGAACCACATATAAGGTGAGTGTGTGTGCGTTTCAAATGCAAAACACACTCATGCACAAGCAGTGCTACACTCAAACAAATAAAGCTTAATGGCCGCGTCAGAATGAACTTTTTTCATATAGAATGCGCTCAACGCAATCTTATGCATGACAGTAACATCGCCCCAACCACGCAAGATGTGTTTGTTGCAAATTTAAGGAATTCTCTTGTCTCGTATCGTGTTAGAGAATTACATACAAAAATAGCCGACAAACTATTGAGCGGATTTCAATAAAACTTTGTCAAGTTATTGTTTGCACTTTGAGAGAGGTAGTGGCACGTGGAGCTTTCTTAATTTGAGAATTTCGTGTTTAGGGTATTCTGGGGCACATCTCATAATAACCAAAACTTTAATATCGCACACAGATTTTCGAAAAAATTTGTGTAATTCCAAAGTTTTGTATTCAATTTGCTTGAAAGTGGATTTTTAAGTATTTTATTCATTGACCTTTTACAAGACATCTTTTTTGAGAGTTGGTTACATACGGATCTATAAACAACATTATTTATGATTCGACTCGCCTCTTTGTTTGGTAATTATGTAGTATTTTGCCCATGTTATTATTTGAGATGCCCTTTTCCTGAACAATGAACATACCTGACCCATATCGTACTTACGATCCTTATAGAAAACATTTTTCAATCACATTATCTCGGAAATACCGAATCGGATTAATGACATATGTGAACTTGTCGTGTTTCTAAGATCTATACAAGGTTAATATTTTTATAAAGTTTGATAGTTTCATAGTTATCGATTGGGTAAAAATGGTTTTCAATCCGTGATCGTATACTTCGAGAAAAAATCCTTAAAATTTTTCAGAAAAATTTTATTGAGTATGCGCCATAGACGCTTCCTTTACTTAGAGAGAAATTTTGTCAAAACTGGGTTGGGTTTTTTCTTGGTTGTAGGAATAATTTCCTTTTTCGATTGTGAATGAGGACAAAACGAAGTACCTGCTGTCATCCAGCAAAGAGTCAGCGCATACGCGCCTTGGCAACCACGCTACTGTTGGCAGCCATAATTTCGAAATAGTAAAGACTTCGTTTTATTTGGGAACCAGCATCAACATAGCAACAACATCAGCACTGAAATCCAGCGAAGAATCAATCTTGCCAATAAATGCTACTTGGCTAGGTAGCAATTAAAAGTAAAGTCCTCTCTCGGCGAACGAAAATTATACTCTACAAGTCACTTATCGTACCCGTCCCTGCTATATGGGGCAGAAGCATGGACCATGACAACAGCAGATGAAGCGGCTTTTGGAGTGTTCGAGAGAAAAGTTCTTCGAAAGATTATGGATCTCTACGCGTAGCGATGGCGAGTACCGAAGAAGATTTAATGATGAGCTGTACGAGCTATACGCAGACATCAATATAGTCCAGCGAATTAAAACGCAGCGGCTGCGTTGGCTAGGCCATATTATGCGAATTAATGATGATGCTCCGCCAAGAAAGTGTTTCTATCGGAACCCGCCTATGCAAGCAAAGGTAGAGGGCGGCCCCCACAACGTTGGAAGGACCAGGTGGAAAACGATTTAAACTCCCTTGGTGTGACAATTGGCGCCGGTTGGCGGAGCGAAGGAGCACTGGCGCGCCTTGTTGGACGGCCATAACCGTTTAGACGGTTAAGCGCCAATTAAGTAAGTAAATAAGTAAGGAATAATTTCCTTAAAAATAAAGAAAATTGTATAAAAAAATAAAAAATGTAATTGAGTAACTGTCACGGCCGTGGTGTCTAAGTATAGAATTGGAATCAGAAGTTTTTTATCATTGGAAGTACCGACATTCAGAAATACTCAGAACTAGCGGAGAAAGAACGCACTCTCCCTAAGGAAACGTGCTCGACTTCGATCTGGGTACTGTAACAATATAAACTATTACCTATCCAGAATCAACCCCGACATATAAAATGCATTCCTGCTTGCACTGTGACCCACAGGACACCAACCATCTCTTTATTGTAATGTGGAACAAACGCCTCTAACACCCCTCCCATTATGGTTCACTTCCTGTTGAAACAGCAGTTTCCTTGGACTGCCCTTTAGAGGACATTGATGACAATTTGTAATTGTCACACGTATTGGATGTGGCGAAGCACTGCTACAACAACAACAACAACCGACGTTTCAGATCGAAATCGAGCCAAGGAACACCCCTCAGAATATACACACAAACATATTGTAACAAATTACTGAAATCCTCTTATTTGCAACCTTCTATTAACGTTCGAATCACTAAACTGTTGATAAATAACTCCACTATTTAATAATGCAAAATGGCCTTTATTAAGTACTTCACAATAACACTTCTACTTCTCGACAGATAGCGTCCTTAAATCAAACTGATTGCCATGCCTCACTGGTGTTGCTTTTGCACTCTTCGATTTCGTCGTTTGCATATTTCTAGGCGTTTTCTAGAATTTACTATTTGTTTACCAGCTATAAAATTACCACTCTAACTACAGATGCACGTTATAGCTTCTCGTATGCGGGTGTATATGTGAGTGATACTTCCACAGATGATTGCCTACTTTGGAGTATCTCAGATATATGCATATGTTTTGTGCGTCTCTCCGCTGCTTGTATGGATATACGTATAGACATAATGATTAATTTGTTGATGTGCATACAAGTCACTGCTTAGTATTGGCTTAGAGATGATAGTATCCCTTAGTGTTGCTAATATTGGTCACAATATGTACATATATTCATTCAAAGGCTTTTAAATATGTGAGTTTTCAAATGATTTTATTTATAAAACTCTGCTTACTTAAAGTGCGTGTACATACGTAGTCAGTATATTAGTAAATGCACTTTTGTAGTAGTGTTTGTTAGGTTAAATTACTTCTCTTCAAATAATAGTTTTTTTGTTGTTAGTTTTGGCATTTAGGATTAATCTGATTTTTCAGTTAATGCCATATACATATATATATATATCTCTAAAGCATTCTAAATTATGTTCCATTTTGGTTGCCTGTGTTAGTTTTAAAATATTTGCTGAAATTTGGTTCTCGGGTTTTTTGGCAAACTCCTACCATCGCCGTCTGATATGAGCGAGATAGGACGATAACCACGCTCACTTCTTAATATATTAACGTCCTTCTTCTATACATTGATAGGCAAGCGGCGATTCAGGCAATAATTTCACACGCTCAAGGAGTGTGTTATGGATTGCAAGAAGCATTGGAAAAACTTCACTAAGGCTGAACCATACTGGGCTGCTGGTCATAAAAGAATAGAAGGTAACAAAAGACTGATGAGTTGGTGCACCACTAGTGAAACGACGATGGACGTCCCAATCCATTTGGGAAAAACTAAAGAGAGAAAAGAGCTGCATATGATCCATCAAGCAGGAAGCCGTGGACAAAAGCATAGGGCTGCAAATTTGTAAGATCATGTGCAAGCCTACAATATTAGACTCACAAAATGGCTCATATCTCTGAAGAGAGAAGACTTAAGGTTCAACGATGGGCATACTAACTGGACACTGCCTTCTGGTGTTACATGCTTCTAAGTCAGGCCTCGTCAGTAACAGCAGATGGTGGAAGTGCGGGCTGCAGGACGAAACAGTTGAGTATGTTCTGTGTTATGTCCTACGCTCTCCAGGTCATGTTGTGAAGCCATTATGAGCGGCAGAGTCTCGAAGCAGCAATTCGGCTAGTCGTAAAAACCTTATAGTATTTGCCAAGAGGACGGAATTATTCTATAACATAAATCCTGGTACATAATGGGGTTATTTTCGCTTGGTTGTCAAAAACAAATTATGGTAACACTATGACACATTCAGTCTGTGTGAGGTCTTTGTTGACGGGCCAGTTCAAACTATGGAAATTTTGAACAAATTTAAATGCAATGGACTACAAGGAAAGGCTTTTCAGAGTGTAGATTTTTTAGAAACGTTTTCGAAAGTGGTTTACATAAATTTCGTTAATTTCTCTAAATAATCAACCTAACCTGTACTAGAGGATCCTGTGGTGTTAGTACTCCAGCTGAAGGACTTTCTTAACGCATGGCTGATGTTGACGTTGCGCGGTATCATGCTATATAAAAGGCCTTAATATCTAGAAGGATCTGAAGAGCGTTGGTTGGCGGTGTTCGCAGAGACAGGATTATGCACACATTTCTGAACGACACCTTGGGACCAGTTTAGCTTTTAAATGCTTGATTGTATCTGTACAATATCACCCTTCTGAAAAAATACCATGGTGTTGCGAAATTGCTGTGGTACAATGGAGATAAATGTAAATACTGTGTATGCTATAAAAATTAAGAAACCTATAAACAACAAAAGTAATTGAAAGATCCAGAGCCCGTTGAAAGACTCAAAGAAACTGACAACGTCATTCAGTACATAGACAAATTCCGACGATGTTAGCTTCGCAACTCTGTGAAAATTTTCGACAAACACCGAAAAGAAGTAGAACTTAATCAGGAAAAGGAATCACTGTTGTGATAGCCAAAAGCTTATAAAGTGGTGATCAAAGCTTGCTGATGAACTTTGAGATTTTTTTTTCTTTTATAAAGAGGAACGAGGAATTGTTTTATGCACTAACCGAATAGCAGTGAGCCTCTCCGAGTGTAGAACTCCCTTCATCTTTTGACAGGCTACCCACTAAAACTTAACCTCCCACAGGTGACGAGTTTTGGGGCTTAGCAGCCCTCTAAATGGGTCAAAAAATCAGTATAGGCTACTTGTAAATATATATTGTTACAACGTTGCATAGTTTTATTCGCAACTGTTGTTGGGCGAGTTAGTGTAACTAGCGGAAAAATAGGAGCGTGCATACATGCGAACTTGTGCACGAATTTGGAAATGAATTACAATTTGATTCAATTAAGTTTAATTTAATAAGGTTAATTTTATTTTAGTTTATTAACATTTATTTTAGTTTTATTTTATATTATTTAGTTTAATTTAATTCGATTTAATTTAGTTCAATTAATTTAATATGTTATTTAATTTAATCTAATTTAATTTAAATTTATTTTATTTTATCTAACTCAAATAAATTTAATTTAAATATTGAAAAAATTCTCTTAGAATGTACACAGAGAAAAATATAGTTTACAAAGCAGTCTAATGCACCTTCATATACATACACTTGCACTCATTCACACGTTTATTCAATACTTCTCGCATTTTCTCTCTTCGGCACGTGCTCGCTAAACTAAAGCCCCTTTTTCACTTTCATTTTAGATACATACACACACGCGACATTTTTAGTTTATTATAATTTCAGTATTTGCATTTTCTATTTTACAATAACCACTTTTCGTACTAATAATTTAAATTAATTAAAATTCAAGAAATTTAGTAATAAAAGCGCGAATAAACCTTGCTTAGCCGGACGTGTTTTAGGTTTCGCGGCGTACATGGAATTGCAATGGAGGAAACGAGCTTCACAAATATTGCGAGAATCCGTTGAGCTGCGCTGTTGGCTTTTGTTCGGTCAATTCATGTGCCATAAACGTCATAGATCCTATAAAATATTGCTTGTGCAGTTTACGCTATATTTCGTGTTAATCAAAGCATAATTTTAGGAGTGGTAGCATGCCCGCATAGCACACCGAAGGTTATGGGCCCAAATTCCTACCCTTACGCTAAAACTCCATAGAGAATCAAAGACACAAAAAGGTATACATCATTTAGTACCACATAGCCAGAAGGCCCCTTTTACTAAATGTTGCATTCTTTTCTGCGAAAATGAAATTTTGGGCGGTGCAGTTTTATCGTTGGCGAAGTCATCAGTTTGGCCCATTTTAGCTTTTTATACTCAGCTGAACAGAGCTCACGAGTACATTAATTTTTGTTCGCATAACGGTACCCCGTAACGGCATAAACTAATCCTGATAGATATAGACTTCTATATAAAAATGATCTGGTCGAAAAAGAAAATCATTGAGCTACGTCCGTCCGTCCGTCCATCCGTCTGTCAGTAAACACGATAACTTGAGTAAAATTCGAGGTATCTTAATGAAATTTGGCACGTAAGTTCCTGCGCACTCATCTCAGACCGCTATTTAAAATGAACGAAATCGGACTATAACCACGCCTATTTTTTCGATATAGAAAGTTTCGAAAAACTGAAAAAGTACGATAATTCATTACCAAGACTATAAAGCGATGAAACTTTTTAGGTGGGTTCGACCTATGACGCAGAATAGAAAATTAGTAAATTTTGGACAATGGCGTGGCAACCGCCCACTTTAAAATAGGTAATTTAAAAGTTTTGCAAGCTGTAATTTGGCAGTCGTTGATGTTGTCATGATGAAATTTGGCAGGAACGTTACTCCTATTACTATATGTGTGCTAAATAAAAATTAGCAAAAGCGGATGACGAACACGTCCACCTTTAAAAAAACAAAATTTTAAGTCAAAGTTTAACAAAAAATTTAATATCTTTACAGTATATAAGTAAATTATGTCACCATTCACTCCGTAATGATATGGTGCAACAAATACAAAAATAAAAGAAATTTCAAAATGGGCGTGGCTCCGCCCTTTTTCATTTAATTTGTATAGAATACTTTTAATGCCATAAGTCGAACAAAATTTACCAATCCTTGTGAAATTGGTAACAGCTATGACAGTTACTGTTTTCTGTGAAAATGGGCGAACTCGGTTGAGCCACGCCCAGTTTTTTTATACACAGTCATCCGTCTGTCCTTCCGCTCGGCCGTTAACACGATAACTGAGCAAAATCGATATATCTTTACTAAACTTTGTTCACGTGCTTATCTGAACTCATCTTTATCGTGGTATTAAAAATGGGCGAAATCCGACTATGACCACGCCCACCTTTTTTCGATATCGAAAATTTCGAAAACTGAAAAAATCCATAATTCTATATCAAATACGAAAAAGGGATGAAACATTGTGATTGGATTGGTTTTTTCAAGCAAAATATAACTTTAGAAAAAACTTTGTAAAATGGTGTGACACCTACCATATTAGTAGAAGAAATGAAAAAGTTCTGCAGGGCGAAATCAAAAGCCCTTGGAATCTTGGCAGGAATACTGTTCGGGTATTACATATAAAAAAATTAGCGTACCCGACAGATGATGTTCTGGGTCACCTGGTCCACATTTTGGTCGATATCTGGAAAACGCCTTCACATATACACTAAGGGTCACTCCCTTTTAAAACCTCATTAATACCTTTAATTTGATACCCATATGGTACAAACACTTCTAGAGTCACCCCTGGTCCACCTTTATGGCGATATCTCGAAAAGGCTCTACCTATAGAACTATGGCACTCCCTTTTAAAATACTCTTAATACCTTCCATTTGATACACCATGTCATACAAACACATTCCAGGGTTACCCTAGGTTCATTTTCCTACATGGTGGTTTTTCCTTATTTTGTCTCCAAAGCTCTCAGCTGAGTATGTAATGTTCGGTTACACACGAACTTAGCCTTCCAGTTTTTGTTTAAGCTAGATTTATATTTTGCTTTTTTTCTCTGTTATGCTTGAAAAATTGCGATGTAGCTTTAAGCTTTTTTTTCAGCTTTTTTTCGGAAATTTTTTAGCTCTTTTTAGGTGTATTGTCAAAATTTTAGAAAATCTTGATAACAGTGTGTCGTAGAGTCAATTTAAAGACAGTGAATGAATTCGGGCTAGGTAATAAAACTGTAAAGGCGAAGGAACGATATAATGTTAGCATTGTGGAAGGTCAGAAGTCGAGGCTCATTAACTTTAGTAAAGTAACTTTAACCGAATAGGTGGTGGTCTTTTTGTGGGCGTCAGGACTTGGGCGTACCGTAAATCAGTGACGTGTTTTTGTTGCGTGGGGACGGGTGTTGGGGGCCTGGGGAGGAATGTCATTGCTAGACACCCCAGGAGCATGGGGTCCGTTTTCGTTAATTTTTTTCGTGCAGGTGTTTGACACTCGATTCGATACATATATGATGCCCTAAACGACTGGACTATACCCGTTGCAAATCGAATACATACGAATAGGAAAACTTAGTGAGTTTCTTTCTGTATTTATTTCAAAAGGCATACAATTGCTTTTTAGAGTACCGTATGTGTAAGGCTGATTGCCAATATAAATAAGAAGAAGATGGAATTGTTATAAGCATAGGGTAAAATATAACAATTTATTATAGGCTTATGAGAAGAAAATAGGTTTACTAACACATACAGATGTCCTTTCCTATATCGTATGGAGTCGGTGTAAGACACATCCAAACACACTTGAGAGAAGATGTTCTCATACAGTATGAACTGTAGCATTCACATCTTTTTCATGGGTTCTTTGAAAGAAGCCAAAAGTAGATATGCCTTATTGAAAATAGTTTTAGCGGCATTCGTATGTTGCAATACCAGGTTCTTCAAAAAGTATACAAAAACTATAGACTAGTACGGTTTTATTTATCAAGTATACCTATTAAGTTAAACACAGATAGCAAGCCCATCCTAAATAAATTTGGCGTAATTCCCTACATTACACAGGAGAGATCAGAAACAGTCCCATGATCATCACGAAACTACACGAAATGTCTCCAAATGGCCGAAATAACCCCGAAGTAGCCATAAGATCATTCACGCGTGGCCCCGAAAATTCGAAAATAGAAACAAATGCGATAATTTATACAAACAACCGACAAAAGTGATGAAAATTGATAGTTGACCTGTCTTGGAAAATCTGCACATTTGAAGACGGACGCTTTCAGGCGTAAACACCGTTGAAGCAAAATCTTTTCGATATTGTATCATCTGCTTCATATCTTCTTGCCAGTCACAGAGGTGGTATGTATTTGTTGCAGTCCCAGTCCGAGTCTCAGCCCAGTCCCACTACAAGTCTCAGTGTCAGTCTCAGTCTCAGTCCCAGTCCTAGTCCTAATCCCAGTCGCAGTCCGTCTCTGGTCTACTTCCCAGAAAAAATCATCGTATACTAATATAGGCAAATTTATATACAATTTCAGGCAAATCGAATAGGACGTATGTAAATAGGTATGTGGGTATTTTTAATCATGTTTTTATTTCGCTTCGCATACATATTTATCAGTTTTGTCCGGTTGAATGCGACTAAATCGAATATCACAATGAAAATTACTTTAAACTCTCAGCAACAAGCTCTTCGTGATACCATAATACACACACACATTCTAGTGTATACCGGCTGATCCACGTTTTGGCCTATATCTCTAAAAACACATTCTATAAACACATTCTAGGGTACCCGGTCCACGTTTTGGCCTATATCTCGAGACCTAGTCACCCAGGGGTATGAAAATTACCCTCTACTAAACCACTCATCAACTAGCTTTCATTTGATATCCATATTCTCCACGGTGGTCCACGGTCACGTTTTGGCCTATATCTCGAGACCCTGTGCGTCGATCCTGAATTGTCTTTCCTATAAACCTCACGGAGCGCGAGACCTTTCCCAACGAATGCAAAATCGGTTCGTACTTCTGGAGTTATAGCGTCAGGAAGGAAAACCCGACTTATTTTTATATTATAGATGATCATATGTATTTAATTAGCGGGCGTTGCTCATATTGCTTTATACAATGGTTTTTGTTATTGTTATTAGAGAAAAATTGTAAGTTTTACAAACGTCGAGTTTACTGGGTACTGTTTCTGATTCAATTCTTCATCAGCTAGCTTTCGGGAGCTGAACATTGAACTCGAATCTCCAACATTCATATCAGTGCAAAGGCAGATGCCTTTAGCTGCTCACCATATGATGTCCCGTAGGTCGCTGTACAATGGTCTCCAAGGATTGCCTTTTGTGTTTCTAGTCCATTTGATCACCATGTACGCCACATACACATTAACAAGTAGCCAAACCAAAAATTTACGAGATTTTCGGCCTAATCGTCCCGCAAAACTATGTCGAACGCTTGTATTTTGCTATTCTGTAGACAAGATTCTTCTGTTAACTGCAAGTAGTTCTCTGATTTTTACCACCGGACGAAGTGTAGATGTACCACATTGTTTTCTAGATTGGAGTTTCTCTACCACTCAAGCATGAAAACTGTGTCTTGTTACATAAAGGGTGCTGTGTGTACGTGAACATTAAAATTTACCTACCTGAAAAATGACATACTTGGCGGGATTACCTCCTGGGACTGTCGGACGAGCTTCTCTACCAAACTGCGTTGTTGTTGTTGAGCAGTGCTTTCGCACCATCCATAGGTGCAATCACGCACAAATGTCATCATATCCTCTAACAGGACGTCCAAGGAAACTTGCAGTTCCAGCAGGGTGACCAGAGACGAAGGGAGTCGTTCCATCACATTGCATTGAAAAGATGGTTGGTCTGTCATGTGTCATAGTTTCAAAAGCAGGACATATTTGATATGTGTCGGCGTGATCTGCGTCGACAATCTGCGGACAGGACGCTACATATTTTGTTCCGATTCCGAAAGGTGTCGTAGTGTTCAGAATTTTCGCTGAGAGGGTTTCCAATGCAGAGGAATATACTCGGGTGTTGTCGAACCACTCTCTGGTGGCGACCATCGCTTACCGGCTGATGCTGTTCTCGCAAGCGAGAAAAAACTCATATCTAAGCCCACGTAAAGGGTTTTTGAGGTCGGTGATATAAAATTTTAAATTACAACAAATCAAAATGGCGGATCCAAATGACTGGAGTTTTCAAAAAAATCACGCATTTATTTAAATTTGATACGTTTTCATCAGCGAATCAAAAGCAATAATTTTTAAAGTCCAACCGGGCCAAGAATTTGTACAAATTTATTGAGATAAACCGTCTCATGAACAATTCATGAATGAAAATGATACTTTCCGTACTTCATGTGTAATTTTCTGAACTTCAATTTTAATTTTCTGAACATCAATTTCGATTTTCTGAACTCATTGAAATTTCCGAACATCAATTGCAAATTTCTGGAACATCATTGAAATTACTTCAACTGCAACCTCCTGACTTTCAATTGCAATTTTCTGATCTGATCTTAACCTGAAAAAGGTTTAAGATCTGAAGCGATTTGGTTTTAAATGTAAGCATTTTGGTATATTCGAGTTTTAAACTGCATAGTTTAAAATGTATTGCAATTCACATGTCACATTTTTCATCAAACCTGAATCGTTTGAATTTGAAACCAATTATGGTTTTGGTGTTAGATGTAGTACAAAGTGTCAAATCTCACGCTTAGCTTTTAGCCGATGTACCTGAAAATCGTTGACGCGTAACTTTGTCGTCATCTAATAATGTGTTGTTTTGTGTGTTCCTCTCAATCAGCAAATATATATGGCTTTTTTTCCGACGTGGTCATATGGTCATCCGAAAAATTCCTAAATTGCTATACGCCAAGTATTTACAGACCATAAGTCAAATTTCCTAAGGGTCATGTCCGTTGACCTTATGTCACCCACACCAATTATGCATGTATGCGGAGCCCTGAAAGTACGTGCAAAGTTTCAATCATTACTGATGATGGCCAATTCAGGGCTCATAAGTTTAATTGACCGTATGTCCGTGAACTTATGTCACCCCACCTCAACTCATGCACTGTCATCGGTCCTCGAAATGGGCGGATGCAAAATTTCAATCTGCCCATTGGTAATTCAGTGTTCCTAAGTCAATGACTTTATGTCGTTGACCTTTTAGTCACCCCACCATCAAGTTATTCCATTTCATTGGCCCGTGCGAGTTTCAATTATTAAAACTGTGGCATTTGTGAAATTTATGCTAAAAACATACCTATATATATCCATGCTAATAAAAGCTAGGTAAGAAGAAAAAAATTATACTAGCTGCAGAACTTAACCGCACTGGAACAATATACTATAAAAGAATGCAATTACTGGCATATGGTGATGACATGATATCATCGGCCTAAACACCCGCGCTGTCAGTTCTGCTTACCCAAACTGGAAAAGAAGCGGTTAAAGATGGATTTGATGTGAATAATGACAAAACGAAGTACCTGTGTCATCAACAAAGAGTCAGCGCATACGCGCTTGGCAACCACGCTACTGTTGGCAGCCATAATTCGAATAGTAAAAGACTTCGTTTATTTGGGAACCAGCATCAACACTAGCAACAACATCAGCACTGAAATCCAGCGAAGAATCATCTTGCCAATAAATGCTACTTTGGACTAGGTAGGCAATTGAAAAGTAAAGTCCTCTCTCGGCGAACGAAATCATACTCTACAAGTCACTTATCGTACCCGTCCTGCTATATGGGGCAGAGGCGTGGACCATGACAACAGCAGATGAAGCGCTTTGGAGTGTTCGAGAGAAAATTCTTCGAAAGATATATGGATCTCTACGCGTTGGCGATGGCGAGTACCGAAGAAGATTTAATGATGAGCTGTACGAGCTATACGCAGACTCAACATAGTCCAGCGAATTAAAAAGCAACGTGCTGCGCTGGCTAGGCCATGTTATGCGAATGAATGATGATGCTCCGGCCAAGAAAGTGTTTTCTATCAGACCCGCCTATTGAAGCAGAGGGAGAGGGCGGCCCCACTCCGTTGGAGGACAAGGTGGAAAACGATTTAAACTCCCTTGGTGTGACCAATTGGCGCCGTTTGGCGGAGCGAAGGAGACGGTTAGGCGCCAATTAAGTAGTAAGTAAGAAGATCCTTTAAACATCTTTATCATTTTCAAAAAAATTTCTTACCACATAGTTTGTTGTAACTCAATTTAATTAACTAAATTATTTACTTACAGCCAGTTTATTTTTTCATTTCCAATTATTAACGGCACTTCAACGCTTTTATATGCACCCGGTATAAAAACACACATTATTGATCGCTTTCTAAACTATTTTCTATGAGAACTACCATCCACAAAGGAGAATGGCAGACATTTTAAAATTATATTGCATACAAAACACTCTAATGCACATACACTATGTGCATACACACCCGCACGTGTTTGCACAATACATACATTTCTACAGCACTTCTCGAACGCTCTTTTCAGCGAGTACACTTTGAACTACCGCGGCTTATTACCGATATTTTTTAACATTCCGATATTAATTGCATCACAATGATCATTTTATACTATTATCACTTTTCACTCTATTTCAAAGTTTTCACAATAATCTAACTAATTTAATTAGCTAAAACTTTGGTAAGCGCTTGCCAAATAAAATTACACGAGCGAACGTCTGTAAAGTTCGCGACATATTGATAACTGGCGATGGTGGAAAGGAGCTTCACCAATATTGCCCCAGTTTGCTCGCTGATTAAGTTTTTATGGATCATATAGTATAGATCTATAAATTAGTTTTATTAAGTTTACGTGGTGTTGCATATTTTTAGGCACAAGTATTTTAAACTGCAACAGAAAATCTTATACGCAGGCATCACAGTTTATCATGCTTCTCGCATTTTTTCTTCGGCGCGTGCTCGCTAAACTAAAGCCACTTTTACTACTCCGTGAGCAGAGCTCACAGAGTATAGTAACTTTGATTGGATAGACGGTGGCTGTACGGATGTAAAGGCATCGAGATAGATATAGTCTTCCATATATCAAAATCATCAGTATCGAAAAAAATTCGATTGAGCCATGTCCGTCCGTCCGTCAGTCCGTCCGTCTCGTCCGTTAACACGATAACTTGAGTAAATTGGAGGTATCTTGATGAAATTTTGGATTGTAGGTTCTGGTCACTCATCTCAGATCCTATGTTTTAAATGAACGATATCGGACAATAACCACGCCACTTTTTCGATATCGAAATTTCGAATCGAAAAAGTGCGATAATTCATTACCAAATACGGATTAAGCGATGAAACTTGGTACGTGAGTGAACTTATGACGCAGAATAGAAATAGTAAAATTTGAGACAATGGGCGTGGCACCGCCCACTTTAAAAGAAGGTAATTTAGAAGTTTTGCAAGCTGTAATTTGCAGTCGTTGAAGATATCATGATGAAATTGGCAGGAACGTTACTCTTATTACTATATGTCTGCTTAATAAAAATTAGCAAATCGGAGACGACCAACGCCCACTTTTACGTTTTTAATTCAATTTTAAAAGAAAGCTTAATATCTTTACAGGTACTAAGTAATTCTGTCACATTCAACTCCAGTAATGATATGTTGAAACACAAAATACAAATTTAAAGAAAATTTCGACTGGGAGTGGTCCGCCATCTATCCATGTCTAGGATACTGTATATAGGAACATTTTAATGCCATAAGTCGAACAAAAATATACCAAAATCCTTGTGAAAATTTGGGAGAGAGGCTTCGTATTCTAGACGATAAACTGTTGTTTCTGTGAAAAGGGCGAAAGCGGTCGAAGCCGCAGTTTTCTCTCTACACAGTCGACGTCTGCCTTCGCTCGGCCGTTAGACGATAACTTGTAGCAAAATCGATATTATCTTTACTAACTCAGTTCACGTACTTATCTGAAACTCACTTGTATTGGTAAAAAATGCCGAATCCGACTATGACCACGCCCACTTTTTCGATATCGAAAATTACGAAAATGAGCCATAATATATATACCAAATACAAAAAGGATGAACATGTAATTGGATTGGTCTATTGACGCAAAATATAACTATAGAAAAAACTTGGTAAAATGGGTTGTGACACCTACCATATTAAGTAGAAGAAAATGAAAAAGTTTTGCAGGGCGAAATCAAAAAGCCCTTGGAATCTTGGAAGGATACTGTTCGTGGTATTACATATATAAATAAAATAAATTAGCGGTAGCCCGACAGATGATGTTCTGGATCACCCTGGTCCACATTTTGGTCGATATCTCGAAAACGCCTTCACATATACAACTAAGGCCACTCCTTTTAAAACCTCATTAATACCTTTAATTTGATACCCATATCGTACAAACACATTCTAGAGTCACCCCTGGTCCACGTTATGGCGATATCTCGAAAAGGCGTCCACATATAGAACTAAGGCCCACTCCCTTTTAAAATACTCATTAACACCTTTCATTGATACACATATTGTACAAACGCATCTAGAGTCACCCCTGGTCCACGTTATGGCTATATCCCGAAAAGGCATCCACCCATAGACTAAGGCCCACGTCCTTTTAAAACTACTCATTAACACCTTCATTTGATACCCATATTGTACAAACGCATTCTAGAGTCAACCCTGGTCCACGTTTAGGCGATATCTCCGAAAGGCGACCACCACATAGACCTAAGGCCCACGCCCTTTTAAAATACTCATTAACACCTTTCATTTGATACACATATTGTACAAACGCATTCTAGAGTCACCCCTGGTCACGTTTATGGCGATATCTCGAAAAGGCGTCCACCTATAGAACTAAGGCCCACTCCCTTTAAAATACTCATTAAACCTTTCATTTGATACCCATATCGTACAAACACATCTAGAGTCACCCCTGGTCCACCTTTATGGACGATATCTCGAAAAGGCGTCCACATATAGAACTAAGGCCCACATCCTTTTTAAAATACTCATTAACACCTTTCATTGATACACATATTGTACAAACGCATTCTAGAGTCACCCCTGGTCCACGTTTATGGCTATATCCCGAAAAGCATCCACCATAGACACTAAGGCCCACGTCCCTTTTAAAATACTCATTAACACCTTTCATTTGATACCCATATTGCTACAAAACGCATTCTAGACTCAACCCTGGTCCCACCGTTTATGGCTATATCCCGAAAAGGCGATCCACCATAGACCTAAGGCCCCACGCCCTTTTAAATACTCATTAACACCTTCATTTGATACCCATATTGTACAAACGCATTCTAGAGTCACCCCTGGTCCACGTTTTATGGCGATATCCGAAAAGGCATCCCACCTATAGAACTAAGGCCCACTCCCTTTTAAAATACTCATTAACACTTTCATTTGATACCCATATCGTACAAACCCAGTTCTACAGTCACCCCTGGTCACACCTTTATGGCGATATCTGTGAACAAGCGTCCACCTATAGAACTAAGGCCCGCTCCTTTTAAAATACTCATTGTAACACCTTCATTGATACCCATATTGTACAAACGCATTCTAGACTCAGCCCTGGTCCACGGTTAAGGCGATATCGTGAAAAGGCATCCACCAGAGACCTAGGCCCACGTCCTTATAAAATACTCATTAACACCTTCATTTGATACCCAGATTGTACAAACGCATTTCTAGAGTCACCCTGGTCCACGTTTATGGCTATATCCCGAAAAGGCGTCCTCCACCATAGAACTAAGGCCCACGGCCTTTAAGAATACTCATTAACACCTGCTGTCGCCAGTTATGGATCACCACCCACCTAGGGCCAAGATGCTTCTCCAAGAAATCTGGCTGGATGGAAGCGATTGGATGAAAGCGCAAACCCGCGACATATCAAAAGTGGCAACATTTCGCAGAAAATCTGCCAGATATTTTCACATCGAAATCCTCGATGGGTTAATAGTCGTCCAGGGCAAGACACTCAAATCGACGGTTCTGTGTGATGCCTCGGAAAAAGCATATTGCGCAGTCGATCTACATCCGCACCACATATGTGTTTGGCTACACCAAAATAAAATCTTCTCTTTTGGTGCGAAGGACCACAGTGCCCCCATAAAAACTGTAAGCTACCCGCTTAGAGCTATGTGGTGCAGTCCTACTCGCCAAAACTGGCTTCAATCTGTTCTGGAAAACAGCATCGACTCTACAAGCATGCAACACATTCTTATGGTCAGATCTGAGATTGTACTTAAGGCTGGCTAGAGAAAAATCTCCATCGACCTGGAAGACTTATGTGGTCCAACCGTACCTCTCAAATTCGAGAATATCTTCCCAGCGGCACCGGCGCGCATGTATCTAGCCAAGGCAACCTGCTGATCGTTGGCACACGTGTTGTAAGCCGCATATGATTTGTATAGGTTCAGCACCTTGGTGGCACGGACCACAATGCTTTTGCTTGCACATTCGGCATGCCAAGGCCGAAAGCAGGTAGCGCTTCTCCACCATGTACCCATATCGTACAAAGACATTCTAGAGTCAGGCCTGGTCCACTTTATGGCGATATCCCTAAATGGCGTCCAACTATAGAACTATGGCCCATTCCTATTAAAATACTCTTTAATACTTCCATTTGATACAATGTCATACAAACACATTCCAGGGTTACCCTGGAGGCTCTTTTTTGACAACATGTGTGATTTCCCTTACTTTGTTCTACCACAGTTCTCAACATGAGTATGTAATATTCGTTACACCCGAACTTAGCCTTCTTTCACTTGTCACTTTCATTTAGATACATACCCCACACGCTGACATTTTTACTTATATACAATATTCACTTATTGCATTTTCTATTTTACAAAACCCACTTTTCGTACTAATAATTTAAATTAATAAAATTCAAGAAATTAAGTAATAAAAGCGCGATAATAAAACCTTGCTTAGCCGGATGTGTTTTAGGTTCCGCGGCGTACACGGAACTGGCAATGGTGAGAAAGGAGCGGTTCACAAATATGCGCGAAGTCCGTTGGCGCTGCTGGCTTTGTTTCAGGATCGTCGACGCTCAATCATGGTGCCATAAACGTTATAGATCCCATAACACTACTTGGCAGTTATACGCTACATTCGTGTTAATTATAGCATCAATTTTGAAGAGCTGGTAGCAT
>JARSSU010000546.1:0-78834 GCA_029619165.1 Eurosta solidaginis | reverse complement strand
ATTTAAGTCGTGGAAGGAACAGATAACGCATATTGGATCGTCACATCACATGGAGTTTACGCATTACAATGAGATATGGGATCTATCAATGCAAATCAGGAACATAACATCTACACGCAGAAGAATTAAACACCCTGTGGTACCCATCCTCCGCGTTTGTTTAACTTCCTCATATCGAAGCTGCTTTCGCCACCCAGAAGGAGTCACCATTGTATTCTACGCCGACAACTGCACGATAATGGCCACAGCCCCGGCCACCATCGATGAGCTATGTAATAAATAAAAAGCTGTCACCCTGATACTCTGTATCTTTCTCCTTGCGAAACCTGACATGTGCCACCGACTAAATCATCCGGCGACATGATTTACAACATGGAATGGCAAAACCGACTATATGTGGATATCCTCTCGATGGCATTACGCTACCGACTGTCTCACCCCCAAAAATACTGGGTGTGACATTCGATCAGGATCTATATTTTGGCAAGCATGCAATCGCTATTGTACCTGAAATCCAGAGGTCGTAATAAATCCTCAATGTCTTGCCGCAGCGCTTCTGGTAAAGACAAAGATACGTACTCACTGGAAGAAAATGCAGGCCTGCTAAAAACGCTGCTGTCAGAATCGCTACAGGCTATTTTCTTATGTACCAGAACACCACTACACAGTGAGGCGAGAGTACTTCCCATTAGGAGATAAATGAAATCCTGAATAAACATTTTTTGTTAAATACCCAGAAAACGTGGCCATCCCACATCATCATTCCGCTTGAGAGGCCCGCACAAACCATGCGCCTTAAGAAGTCATCTTCGAAAGCATTATGCAGGAAATACTGCACTAATAGATAAAAACACAATATAGGTCGTCAGTGATATCACAAAAGGTATCGGATCTCGATGCAGGAAAACTGTCCGGTAAGTATCCCGTTCTTAGAAATCCCTGAACTCGTAAAGAGGAAAGCACTCTGCCATGTGGAGATGCAATCTGGATCCTGAAACAGTTAAACTCTACCTATCCAAAACACCCAACGACATGCATAATGCATGTCCTGCTTGCAATGTGTCGCCCATGACACCAACCATCTCTTGAATAGCAATGTCGAACCAGCGCTTTTAACGCCCTCTCGCTCTGGGCCATTCCTCTTGACTTTCATTGTATCGGAATGTTTCCTAACTCTGAATGTGGGCCAAATGTCACCGCCAATACATTAGCAATAGCTAAGTAACAGAAATTGGGCTATAATTATTTAACTGGCATGAAAAACAATGCCTATGCAGCAGCGAAACAAGCACTTGACAGTCTAACATAACACAACCGTCGCCGATTTGAAGGATGCTTACATTTTGAAAGGACTAGATGAGGTTTCGAGGAGGCATTAACAACCATGTATTACCACACCACCGCTAGCAACACCACCAGTATTCATCACCACACAGGCGATGAATTGAAATTCGAAACCAATAATGAACGCTTCGTATTAGTCTTCATATATTTTTAGGACCATTGATGTACCTACTCCTTTCTAAATATTCGTGTGTGCCTTTTAAAATCATTTAAAAATATAATATTAAGTGTTTTAATATTGCAATAGATTTTGAGAAAACTTCCCATGGAGATAGGACTTTGAAGCTTGAAAATACTTCATGAACCCGATGACAATGAAACATGAAGGGGAAAAACCGACGATAGATCGGCGTCCGGTATGTAGGTAGGTGGAAAATGGCTGCGACCCTGGTCGCCCAAGTAGACTATTTAAAGAGCCGTGATTGATGCAGGTCACTCGTCTAAAAACCTACGGAATGTTACGTTCAATGTATATTACAACCAGCCAGGAGTTGTTGATAAAATTAAGATAATATTCGGGATTGCTATCACAGATAACCCTATGATGTCTCTAGAAACGGGTTCAAGGAACCATATCGTCCCTAGCTAGAGCCGGGCATTTACAAATAAAGTGTTCTAACTCGTCTCCCTGAGCATTGTTATGCTATAAATAATAATTTATGTTTAAGATTAAACGGTTTTATTGAAAAACAATACTGACATGAATAATACATTATGATGCGAAAGGCTAGAAAATAATCAGTAAGGTCTATGTACCAGTAATCACACTCCTTATCAGTCTAGGCGTTGATCAGAGACAAATTTATAAAAGCGGTGGCGCGTGAAATTTCACAAATGTGAGGCGTAGCATAACCTGATAAGTTTCAGCTGTTTTACTTATGACTACAATAGGAATATGACGCGTCCCACGCTTCTTGATCAACGCTCTAGATTGATAGGAGTGTGATGACTAGTACCTAGGGCTACCTAATTGTTTTCTAGCTTTTCGTATTTTTATGATTTCATGAAGTATTGTTTCAATAAAAACCGTTTAACTTAAACATCAAATTATTTTATTTTCAAGTTTTAGTCTTATTTAATTGCATATTATTTCTCATTCTATTTTGTTCATTTAGTACTCATTATTACAAGGACTCTTTCCTGACAATTTGTTACAATCTAAGTCCCTCATCATAATCCTTCCAAAGACTTTACTCGACCTGCGCCACGTATGCTTGTCCCCTCCTCCAATCCAAAATATTTTGATGTCACTTCTACCGAGACTGTATGTAATATTTGTTCCAATATGAGCCAAATCGGACATCATAGGTCGCTTTCTATTCATTATATGTATTATGTGTTCCAAATATGATTTGTAATATCTCGACCCTTGCGCCACCTAGCGGCGATTTTTTTTGATAGGTCACTTTCTATTCTTGTATGTATTATGTGTCGCCAAACATGAGCCAAATGGGGACCACAAATACGATTTTTTAGTGAATATCTCGAGAATCCATAAATTTACCGAAGAGGGAGGGCCTGATGAGGTCTCTGTGCAGGGAACCCGTCGACCATACACTGCATTCTAGCTCTATCTGATTCAAGGGGTTTAAGAGCTATGAGCAACTGACTCACAGATTCTTAACCCAAATGTCAACCTAATCTACCCGAGGCGAATCTTATCATAAATATGAATATTTCATACACTATATTTAGCAGGTGAGTCTTTGGCGCCTCCAACACCTTCGGGCAATATGTTTCTTGCTACACGCTAGCTCTACCAGTTGGTTGTTTACTGCTGCAACCCAGAGAAGAGGAAATACAACACGCCTTTGGCTTATATCTGTATATCGTTCTTTTAGTTGTGGTCATTTGCACAGAAGTTCGTAACGAATTCAAACATAGCCCCTTCGACTCACTTTGGACCAGGAGGTCATTTAGAACATTGTCAAATGGTCCTACCATGTCAAGAAAGCCCCATGTCCGCCCCATGTATTGGATTTTGTGTGAAAGTCTTCATGTGTTTTCGAATATCTTTTCGATTCAATTTAAATGATTTTATATATGTGCTGCCGAACAGTTGTTAGAGGGATATTAACAAATATCTACGCACTCTAATGTTTGTTTACGGTACACATATAGGTTGAGTTGTTCTTATTTATGTACATATACATATATATAAAGTTACAAGCACTTATTTCAAATATAACAATAAATGAGGCATGTTTTCAAGTGTTATTCAGAATTGTTGTTTTTACCCTCAAGTCATATCAGTGCGCGCACGCATGCGCGTTAATTAAATGCCGCCACAACCCCAATACAAACACAACGGGAGGTCATTTTATTTTTCATGCTTGAATTCATTTTGAATTTGCTTTGCATTTTTTTTTCAAAATTTAATCTTTAATACTTTCCTTGTTTTTAGTAATGCGCAACATATGGCGATGATTAGTTTAAAATTACTCAAAAGGAATTGTTCTACAAACAAATCCAAATCATTTCGGTATTCCGAGTTTTTTGTGTTTTCCTTGCCACTCAATGACAATGTAATTTTTCCATGTTTTATCGTATTTTAACATATCTTATGTGTTTTTATGTTACTGCATATAGATATGCAATAAAAATATGTTTTTTGAAGCTGCTGATTAAATAAATTAATGTGAGGGCGTTGAAAAATAATCTCTTAAAGTGAAGAAATAGGCAGATATGTATGAGTATAGATATGTGTTACACGGAGACATATACATGCATACTTAGAAAGAGACTTTGAGAGTTGCGGGTTCTCCTACTTAGAATTATGTTATGTGGTATTAATTTTTATCAAAGCTTCAATTTGTTTTTCCTTCAATTTGTTCCTCGAATAGTCGTAGTCCCTAGAGTAAGTCGGACATCCTCACCTTCCCCATATGTGATACTCCCTGGTCTTCCCAAAATACCGAGTATGTTTGCTCCAAGAAAAACCTAAAAGGCATTACCTTCGGTTGTGCCGCAGACTTCATCCCTATCATGAAAAAAGTTCAACAATAATCTGATTAAATTTCAATAAATTGTATTACAGTCAAAGCAAAATCTGACAACACCGCCATCCAAGAAATGCGCTGGACGAAGAAAAAAGATTAAAAATTGTGACATCTATTGGAATAGCCATACAAACAAAAATTAGAAGATAAAGATGTTGCATGCGCGAACTTCAGGGGAAAGCAGCGGAATAGTGTATTTTGTGTGCTTAAATTATGTCAGAAATTGTGTTAAAGTTTTGGTGTGTGAATGTGACCTACTAGAATTTGTGAAGCTTGCTTCACACTATTTTACATCTCTATCATAAAATCGTCTCTGATACAAATTAGCGCTGTTTCGGCGTCGGATTCGTGGTGGGAGAGAGACTTTGTCGCCAAGTATTGGCGTTCACGCCTGTGGACGAGCGTCTCGCCGCTATGCGAATAAAAGCAAAATTTTTAATATATCATTCATCTGCGCCCATGCGCCGACAGAGGAGAAAGACGATGAGGTGAAAGGCGCTTTTTATAAACAAATAGAACGCACATACGAGCGCTGCCCCCGCCATGATATAAAAGTCGTGCTTGGCGACTTTAACGCCAGGGTGGGCAAAGAAAGTGTTTTTGGCCCTACAGTCGGCAAGTTCAGCCTACACAATGAAACTTCTCCTAATGGACTGAGGCTGAATGACTTTGCCGGTGCTCGAAACATGGTCATATCCAGCACGAGTTCATACATAAAAAGATACATCAAACTGCATGGCTGTCCCACGATCGAAATACTCGCAATCAGATCGATCACGCTGTGATAGACGGACGGCATGCCTCGAGTGTTTTAGATGTGCGCACGATCCGAGGACCTTACATCGACTCGGACCATTTCTCGTCGCAGCCAAAATACGCACCCGCCTCTGCGCGGCTAAAACCAAGGAACAAAAAACGCAGGGAAAGCTAGATGTCGAAAGGCTGCAATTGCAACAGACTGCAAATGATTTCGTAACTCGACTCTCACACCTGCTCTCTGAGAGCACAACTCACTCAGCCTGAAGGAATACAGAAGCAGTGGGAGCATATCTCCAAATCACCGCGAAGGAAAAAATTGGTTACCGGCGGCAATGGAAAAACAACTGGTACGATGAAGAATGCTGCGTTGCAACCGAAAGAAAAGAAGCTGCCTACAGGGCTACGTTAAAAGCGAGCGCAACAAGAGGAGTGTGTGAACGCTACCGCGAGTTAAACAGGGAAGCGAGACGCCTTTTCAGCAAGAAAAAAGCAGAGGCAGAAAGGCTTGGGTGCGAGGAGCTTGAGTAATAAATGTCCCTCCACCTGATTATGACAAAGTCAGAATAGCAATAACCAGATTGAAAAACAACAAGGCCGCGCGCGCTGATCACCCTTGCCAATAAATGCTACTTTGGAATAGGTAGGCAATTGAAAAGTAAAGTCCTATCTCGGCAAATGAAAATCATCCTCTACAAGTCACTTATCGTACCCGTCCTGCTATATGGGACAGAAGTATGGACCATGACAACAGCAGATGAAGCGGCTCTGGGAGTGTTCGAGAGAAAAGTTCTTCGAAATAGTTATGGATCTCTACGCGTTGGCGATGGCGAGTACCGAAGAAGATTTAACGATGAGCTGTACGAGCTATACGCAGACATCAACATAGTCCAGCGAATTAAAACGCAGCAGCTGCGCTGGCTAGTCCATGTTATGCGAATGAAAGATGACGCTCCGGCCAAGAAAGTGTTTCTATCGGAACCCGCCTATGGAAGCAGAGGTAGAGGGCGGCCCCCACTCCGTTGGAAGGACTAGGTGGAAAACGATTTAAACTCCCTTGGTGTGACCAATTGACGCCGTTTGGTAGAGAGAAGGAGCGACTGGCGCGCCTTGTTGGACGGCCATAACCGTTTAAACGGTTAAGCGCTAATTGAGTAAGTAAGTAAGTAAATTGCATTACCCTGAACAGCTAGTTGTGCAAGACATACAGCCAGTAACTGTAAAGAGAAGACTGAAGAGGGTTACGGTTGCACAGGAAGAAAGAAATTTCGCCGTATACCGACAAGTTCCATCAGATACGGGGCGTTTATATCATCCAACATTTCGTCTAAGGTCGTGAGCAAGAGATCGAAAGAAGAATCTGCAAAGTAAGGGGCACTGTGGAGACGGCGGAGAGTCATAATCCACTAACATCAATCAAAAGAGCATATATAGGTGCTTCTTGGAGTTAGTGGTATCCTACTGGTACTATTAGGACATCTGGAAGATTGCCAAGCAAACTTAGCTGAATTACTATAATAAAAGAACAGAAGCCCTGCTAAAGAGGTCAAGGAAAGCAATATTTAAGAACACTGCTTGGACCGCTTGTTCTGCCAGCTGAGAGAATGGGGATTCTTCAACAGTATTTGTAGGAGCTCCGGCGAGGAAGGTAGCAAAGAAACACCCGAGAACTACCTGTGCAGATGCCCAGCTCTGGCTTATATTAGTTTAGAAATTATGGGCAGTTATATAAAATCGGAGTTTCAGGAAGTTGCTAATTGCTCCGTAAAAGATGCCAGTAGTTTCATTGACTAATCCAAATGGTTTCAAGAGAGTACCAACTGGTCCGAATAAAAAACAGCAGCAATTGGTTCCAGTGGAAAGTGCTTTAAAATGGTACCCCGTGCGATACTTGCGCTCTGGTCTTTAGTATACGGGCAGTACAGCAAATAACAACAACCACAAGCTTATGATAGGATAGCGTTTATCAGGCTTAGCTGTTTAGCTCATAGACCATTTTCTGTTAATTTGTGGGTATTTTTCCAAATAGTTGATTGCACCTATTAGGATTCAAAAGTTTAGGTTTAGTAGTTTACAAATATTTTTTTGTTCCTTAGTGCACAAAATTACGTGGAACCCCCGCTGTTAGGGTGCCTCAACACAATTAAGAGACAAATAAAGGAAAGGATAAGAAAGGAGGACTTGTCTTTGGTGATTGCATGATTTATTGTGGCAATCGAGCAAAAGGAAGAGAGCAGTAAAATATTTTTGAAATTTGCTGGAAACAATAAAAATTAAATTAGCGGGTAATAAATATCCAGAGTAAACATTTATAAATAAAGTAGAACTTACAACAAAAGAATATGGTCGTGTTGATTTCTGAAAGGATAATACTATTAATTTCAATGCAAACGAACAATCAGAGCGGAAATTGTAATTTCAATACGAGCCAGAGCAAATTTGTTGCTGTTATGTTCTATCCAATTCAAAACAACATAATCTTTTTTATTGAATAATATTGCATTTCAAAAATTTACTAGTGTCGAAAAGGATAATTGGGTTTGAAAAAAGAAGGCTATGCAATAAAGAAATATTGTACAACTATTAGTTATCATATAAATAAATATTGCAATCTCGACCTATACATACAAATATATTTTAGCAAAACTTCGAAATCGTTCCCTCCGCTCAAAAAACTCATTATCCTCATTGGCATTTCTCGCACTCAAAATAATTACATAACAAACTAAGCGCTTTAGCTTCCCATCTTCCATGTGGCAATATGATCTCTTTTGCAAAATTCATTTGCTAGACAACTAATAATACTTCAAAAGGTCTAAGTGCGCTTTGTATAGAATCTCGATTTACACATAAGTAATTCTTGAAAAGCAGGAAGTAAAAGAAAACCGCTGAATGCAGTGGTATACCGCACTACAGCAAATTCCAATACAAAAAAAATGTCTGTACATTTGAACTATGTTGCTTGAAATTCTTAAGGGCGGATTTGCCATGGTGTCGCAGGATCAAAGAAAATGCGTATAAGTTGCGACAGGATCAACTTAAATATTTACAAGCAAATGCACAACAAATATAATTGAGGATAATTGCAGTAAGACAGAGAATTAAGACATTTTGTTTTGGAGGGAAAGCATGTGATTGTGCTTATACGAATATCTGATATCTTTAGTAAAGCAAATAATGTTATAAAGGTCTACTCTGGAGACGAGCTACAACTACGATTGATCCAAGTGTGTTAGCACTAATATCTCTTTCAATTATACCTTTGATTGGTAGAAAAGTAGGGTCTAAATCTTTTCGAACCCCTATCGCGCCAAGTTTTTATAATATTTATTTGTTATATATTTTACGCCATGTCCCAAAGGCTTATACTAAGGAAGCCTTTTTTTGATGAGAAGCTTTTCAAGGCAGTAATACATTCAGATAATTCAGCGGCCACTGACTTGAGCAGGAATTTTAAACGAAAAGTTATATATCGATTTATGAAATGGCTACAATGCCTAGGCCATGTGATATGAATTGTTGAAGACGCTACGGTCCTATCGAAAAGCTATCACATAGCTGGGATGATTAGCGTAAATTTCAATACACGGCAAAAATTACCCCACGGTTAAGAGCCCAATACTCAGCCAAAGTAGTCACAGCAATTTCAGCTGTTTTAATAGATATTTTTAATATTACCTACATAGCCAGAGAAGCGAAAAGCCATTAAAATTACATTTTAAACCAAAGAATACCTTAGAGAGAAGTTTTGCGTAGATTTACATACCGGAAAGTTATTCAAAACAGCGATCAAGGGCGGCCACCGTGGTGTGATTGGTAGCGTGCTCCGCCTATCACACGCGTATGCCCTGGGTTCAACTCCCGGGCAAAGCAACATCAAAATTTTAGAAATAAGATTTTTCAATTAGAAGAAAATTTTTCTAAGCGGGGTCGCCCCTCGGCAGTGTCTGGCAAGCGCTCCGATTGTATTTCTGCCATGAAAAGCTCTCAGTGAAAACTCATCTGCCTTGCAGATGCCGTTCGGAGTCGGCATAAAACATGTAGGTCCCGTCCGGCCAATTTGTAGGGAAAAATCAAGAGGAGCACGACGCAAATTGGAAGAGAAGCTCGGCCTTAGATCTCTTCGGAGGTTATCGCGCCTTACATTTATTTTTTTTTATTTATTTCCCATAAGAGACCATAGAATTCTCATTTTTCCAAGCTCCTCCCTGGATAAGTATTGGAACTCAGTACGTCTTGAAATTGATAGCGCGGTTGCACGCATAGAATGCAAACCTTTAAAGGAGTTTGATTTGAGGGCATGCACCTGGATTTCAGGTTCCCTTAATGAGAAGCGCGATGGACGAAATATGAAAGAAAATCATCAAAACATGTGACACATACTGGAGTGGTCATGAAAATAAGAGTAGTTTCGGTGTCGGATTCGTGGTAGGAGAGAGACTTCGTCGCCCCGTACTGCCGCTCACCATGTGAACGTATGTCTCGCCGCTATCCGCATAAAAGAGGTCATGTTACAAAAGTCGTGCTTGGCAAATTTAACGCCAGTGTGGGCCAAGAAGGAACTATATCAACTGGGGTGGATCGATTTGTATGGACGAAAGTTAACCGATATCGCACCATAGATTTTTCGATAGGATTTGGGCTCAGGAAAAAAGTTCCACCACGCAACGATATCGGTTAATAAATCGACCCGGTCTAATATCCACGTTAAATTTTTCGATACCGAAATTTCGAAAAATGCAAAAATGCTAATCCAGTACCAAACAGAGAAAAAGTGAAGACTCTGTATATATGGGTTGGCTTTATTACATGCCAACCTAATAAAACCTCACTGCGTTTTTTGGCGCACGCAAACAACCGGCGCTTTTTTGCCCTAACCGAAATAAGTATGCATTGTGATAATGTAAAACATGTATGGAAACGTCAAATCTAAATGTCACGCAGAACAAAAATTGGTAATCGAGTTAGGTTTTCACGCAGCAAAGTCAATTTGGGTTGCTCTCATACAAGTTGTATGTGCATGAGATATTTTTGACAGAAAATGACTTGCGTGCGTTTATATTAGGTTGGCATGTTACAAAGAATATAAATTTGGTAAAAATTTGAAAAATGGGCAGGGAAATTTAAAACCTTTCCAAGCCGTAAATAAAAAGCCATTGTAGATGTCATCTTAAAATTTCGGTTTCCTCTAGCCCACTTAAAAAAGGTATAATAAACAAAAAATTCAAAACCTTTGTAGTTTTAAAACTAAGTTAAACTGGTATTTCATTTCAGTACTGATATAATGTATCAAAGTACGAAAATTTTAAAAAATTTTGAAAATGACTAGTGTTCCCGGCAGACTTTCTCCTTCTCACTACCACCCTCGTTAAAACTCATTATTGATCAGGTGTGCGATACATAGATTGCCTTTTTTTCGAAAAGTATACCAAGAGGGATAATTAATGAGAGAGGGGAGGAAGCAGGACAAGTGATAATAAATAGGAGACTGATGGACGCGGGAGGAGGGAGATCGTGCTGAAGAAGTATAGTGATTAGGAGAGGGAAAGAGGCGAGAAGAGCTAAAGTGAGATGGAGGAGAAGAGGAAAAACAAGATGGAAAGGGTGGATGAGGAAGACATAGACGGATAGTCAGAGAGTGCAAGATAAAAAGAGCTGAAGGGAAGGATCTTTTATTTGCTAGGCTGAGAACGCTACCACACACTACGAGTGGACTGTGAAGATACTTATCTAAATATGACGGTATATTGGGGCATTCCTTCCCGTTACCCAAAGTCAATCAATGAGTATAAAAGCTTGTATTAATTTCACATTATTTATTCTCCCACTTCCTATAAGAATGGAGGAATCTCATTTTTTCCCCATTTCTGATTTGTTTATCTTTCCTTTGTATCTATCTTCATCACACTCTACATGTCTATTTTCATATCCTCCTACATTTCAACCTCCATACACATACACATCTCGGTACCCATCCCTGTCGTCGTACTTCTCCCTATCTTAGTCGCTGAACTCCATTCCATTCATTTCCTGAACCCCTCAGTCTCCGCTCCCACCACCTAGTTTTCGTCCAGCCACCATCTTTCTCTGCTCAGAGGCAAAATATCTTTTACTTGATTTTCCTCTTAAGTACTATCTTAATTTTTCTGCTTCGAAAAAAATCTGCTTTAGCAGATGCATTTTTCCTGAGAAATGGAAAATATGAATATTATAGTCTCAAACTATGAGAGTTTTTACATATCTGAAAGCCTTAGCTCTGACGGAACCAAGTCCGCTGGACTCTAGTCTTATAAATAACAAGTAAGGACGAGACTGACTTCGGCCAAAGACCTCATATCTTTCATGAATGGAGCTAAACAAAAATGTGTTGAAATTTCAAAAATTTATAAAATCTCAAAAATCAGTGATCCCATACCACTGACATGTTATATACACGACCGATCTTAACGATTTTTGAAGAGAGTAATGTGTGACATATGAGTAAACAGCTGTTCAAATGATGACGCAATTACGTTATACCTCTTATCTGAACAATCGGTTGTATGGCAAAATGTTATATATATGACGATCTTGAAAATATTTTCAGACAACAATTTATGTCTTTTATGTAATCATCCTGCCAAATTTTAATCTTCTAGCTGTTTTCGAAATATCGGTTGTATGGTGAATATATGCTATAGTGATCCGATCCGGTCGGTTCCGACAAATATCAATCTGGCAGCCAAATATACCAGCTCACCAAATTTGCTCCAAATATCTTAAACATTGGGGACAGGTTTGCGTTCAAACAGACAGACAGACGGACATGGCTAAATCAACTCAGTTCGTCATCCTTATCATTTCGGCTAACTTAATTTTGTTTTGAAATCTTCTCTTTTAAGGACTTACAATTTCGAGGCTCATGACAAACTTAATAATATACATATAACATTTTCATGAAAGGTATAAAAATGGGAGTGAGTGCTATGGGCAGTGGGAGTGGAACTGGACTGAAAATACTAGTAGAGGGAGTGGGTGTGGAAATGGGAGCGAATGAGAGATATGTAGACGGAGAGAGTTCCACAACATCGCCATCATTCGACTAATTCCCAGGCCTGTGAATCAACTACAAACCCCACTACAGTCAGGGTGTTAAGGTCAAATCAGATTAGCATAACTAGCAAACAGTAGACTATGTTTAATCACTACCGATATTTTTGTCCAGTTTATTGCTTGTTTCTAAAGCTTGAACTTTTTCCGTCGACATATAGATACATGAAGCAAAATGTTTCAAATTTGTTCATATAAACTTCATAAATGGTTCCCGTTAAGACCTACATATTTATTCAAAACAATAATTTTGTCACACATTTTTGATCCTCGAAATTATGGATGGGATGGCATTAATTTCAATAAATTATCACATAATATTGTACGCTTGTATTCATTCTTGGGTCATGACATCGAAGACCGCTGATATGATCTTTATTTCAAAATTTTCATTTTTGTAATTCTAACTTTTCCATAACAAGCTACTTATTTTATCTTTTTTCAGTCGTACCTGCAGCGAACGTGCAATCTGATCCCAGCTTCCATATCTACTTCTTGGAGCCACTCACTGTTTTGTAAGCAATCCTGGCGTGGGTAGCATTAATCGTGATTATTACTGATCGTGCGTAGTGATTGCATCTTCTAGCACTATTTTTGAAAAATATAGTAAATAAAAAAAAAGGACAGCTTTAAGAATTCTCCTTTTTTTTGCAGCAGCAATCCTGAGTCACGTACATCAAGTGCATATCCACTTTTGCCGTCGCGACAGCCAATTTCATCGTTGACGCGTCATGCCATGTCGACTTTCAAATTATCCTCGAGCAAGGATCAACATTATTAATGGTGTGTTTGTGTTTTTCTATTGATCGCTAGACTGTCGCCATGATAACAAGTGTTAGGTTATTTTTGTTGAGATATTTCTTATATACATTCCTACGTATGAAGTTATTTTCCTAAGTCATTACTGACAAGTAAACAAAATTTATTATTATTTACACTCAGTTGACAAATATTTTCCTTAGATTATTATTTTTATGTGATTTGTTTGGTATCCCTCTGCATTGGTATGAAATAGCGCACACGTGCATTTCAGTCAAAATTTTATGTTATTTAATGGGTTTTCGTTTTTTTGTTGTTGTTGTGTTGTTATCTTTCTAGACACTTGTAACGTTTGTCTTACTACCTCTGCTACCACTGACGTGCGGTTGACAAGTGGGTAAATGAATTATGGTTGGTAAAGCCGAGGCCCTGCTGAGTAGGACAGTAGCGACAGCAACAGGCTCGCAAAAGCAACTAGCGAACTTATATCGCTGCTTAGGGTAAGGTGAAAGGAAAAGGACCTTCATTGGTACCTGTTTTTTTTTGCGAAACATTTCTAATGCACCAGAATTGCTGCCGTCCCGTCGTAGCTACCGTGTGTCCGTAGACTAAAAACCAGCACCACTTTTCAAACCATCGCCAACCCCGTTACCACTTTTGCATTACTTCAGGGTAGCGTTCCATATTTCTCATTTTTTAAGAGCCTACTGTTGTCCCTGAGTCTAGTTTCCCGCTATTTGCTCTGAGTGTCGATTTAATCGCCACTGCTTCGCCTGCGCATTCCTCTGTGCTCCCTCTCAGCATCCATCAGGCGTGTCATGCCTTTAAATGCCATTTTGCTAATTGCAGTCCAGCATTGCTTCCTCTGTTGCACATTTGTGAAACTAAATATCTCGTGGTAGGTTCCTCTCAAAAAACTCTATGCAAGGTGGGTCTTTCCTCGCGAAAACGTGGGTAGCGGAACGTGACGTGTTCTGCGTTTTCTAACTCCTTGGTACACCTTGGGCAAAGACGTTCTTCCTCTGGCCTACGCTTCCATAAATACTCTTTTTGAAACCGCCATGTCCACTCAGTATCTGCGTGAGTTGGTAGTACAGTTCGCAGTGCTTCCGTTTATTCCATTGAGCTACGTCCCAAACTAAAGTGAAGGTTCAACGCCCTTTACTCGAGGCTTACCACCGTTCTTGCCACTTAGATATTGTTTGTGTACTTGCTCTTTTCTTGGCGTCTTCAAATGTTCGCTCGATATTAGTGTTATACAGATCTGCCATTTCGCTTTCATTATTACCTCAATATCTCGTGGAGCAGGTTTATTTGCGGATTTGATTATGACCTCAATGGCTATCGCGGATATTATAATCATCATCAAAGATAATTTCAGAATTTTCGGGCAGGTTGCTGTCAGGAGAAAATTATCTTGATAGTATTATCACACCAATCGTTTTATTCAAAAGTAAAATTTAACGAAGCAAGAAAACAGGCAAGATTGAAGAGGTAGCTACTTATCTATGACTAAAAACGCTATTACCAAGCAGTCTACAGGTTTGGATAATTTTGTTAACTCATATTAATGTAATAAGAAATTCATAGGAAATCCCACATTACAACTGCGTGACGTAATGTCCCCTAAGCCAGAATCACACGGAACTTTGGAGTGTCCATTGTGGACAGGATCGACTGGAAAACAGGGAATCCCTATAATACTCTGACTCAGAGATCTGGTCCACGGATGGATCGAAATTCGATGACGGAAGAACGGGAGTTGGCATCTATGGACCGAACTTCAAGATCTCGATACCAATGGGATGCTACCCCACCATATTTCAGGCAGAAATCGATGCAAAAAAATTCTGTGGTGGAGAATGCCTGCGGAGAGGCTCACCATCGAAGAGCATCTATATTATGTCGGAGAGCCAAGCAGCCCTGCATGCCTTGCAATCCTATGCAGTAACATTTAAGCTAGTGGATGACTGCACTGAAATCCTTAATGACCTAGGGCCAAAAACAAGGTTTTGTTGGGATGGGTTCCCGGATATCAAGGACACGAAGGTAATGAACATGCAGATACCTACCAAAGCAGGGTGCTATAGCAGCATTCTATGGTCCAGAGCCCTTTTGTGGACTTACAAGAGCACAAACCAGAGAAATATAAGTAACTTGAAAACTAAACAATTCAGACGTCATTGGATTGACTGCCCAGGGCAAATACAGGCCAAACTGTTTATACCTCCGGCAACGAAAGTATCAGCCAAACTCATTAATCTAAGCAGGGAGGACCTAAGAACTTCACTGGGTACTATACGGGACACTGTGACCTGCGATATCACCAAGTAAATTAAATCTATCCGATACCCAAATTTGTCGTTTCTTTGGGCTGGATAATGAAACGCCGGTTCACATTCTCTGAGAATGCGTCGCTCTGGCTAGGCAGAGACTGACCCGTCTAGGTGATGTGACTCTTAATCCCTATGTAATATAGAGTAAAAAGCCTGAGGAGGTCAAAAGCCTCCTTCAAAATTGGGCTAAAAGGTCATGCACAATAGATATGCAAAAAGGTCGCAATGCTTCCAGGCTTAGTAATAATAATAATAGATTGGCTTGGCTATTTCCTTCCTCTGGTTTTTTCACGTATCAATTGAAGACCTTAATTGGAATGAATGCCTCCAACATCGCCTACCAAAAGTAGCAAAGAGCAATCTACCTCCATCACCTAAAATAGCAGCAGTGCATAATACATTGGCTTTGGGCTATATGAAAAATGCCATTCGATCGGTAAAACGGCCAGGAAACTAATTAATAAAAAAAACTTAGTTTGGATTGGTCAATTTAGACCTTGACAACGCAATCGGTAAGTAATCTAATAATGCATATCAGATAGGAAATTTCGCTTTTCTGTCCAAAACCGTTATAGTTTTTCTACTCAGTGGGACTTGTAAATTTAATTGAGTGATCACTTGAACTCGTGTACTCATGATTTTGGACTAGAAGTGCACCAAATAACAGATAAAAGGTTAGTGCATTGCGAGCAACCAACTCGCGTTTTAGGAGATAGTTATGAACTCCGGGTCAGTCCAAAAACTTAAACTGTCTGAGCACTTTAAGGCCAATATCGCTGTTATTAGAGATTTGGTGGATGTGAAAAAGTGCAATTTTTTTGCAGTAAGAATTTCATATTGACATTCACAACGAGAATAAGCTGCTCTTTCCTTAACATGTTCCTGATTGCAGAAAATTCCTTTCGGACTGAAAGCACCTATGTATGTATAAGGACACTTAGACCTGACGTGCAGTCTACTACTTAACAAGGTCCCAATCGGGATCCATGTAGGACACTCCCACCTTCAGTAGTATGGAGGATGGCAAGATTGATATCATTTAATTGGCAAGACAAGAGAAACTACTTCGATTCCACTTTAGAGAACTTACTACACGTCTAAGGTGAAAATGGGGACATTAGGAGGCAAAAGTTCAGAGAGGCGAATGGTTTCTCGAAAAAAAAGCACTGGAATCTGGGGACATGATGGCATTCAACAAAATAGTTAGTGGCTACGTGGGGCCAGCGCTATATCTACGGACTATATGTTCTCGATAATGGAAGGGGCAGGGCTATGAATACTTTAAAATACTCTGTTGGTACCATTTCTTCCGGCTGTAAGTCCACTGGCATATTACAGATAATCATTTATCTCCTTGGGCAGTTTAAGAGAGAACAGAGATGAAGGCAATATACAGAAGGGATATATCCTGCGACCCATAGCGCGAGTGTGACTTTCTGCCATAACATTACAACCGGAGAAGATGGAGTTGGTAGGATATTTCAATCCGGATTTCCCGACACTTAACTAGAAAGCCTCAGGGTATACGAGTCCGTCCATCCATATTGGCAGTGCTATTTTTGTTGAATACAGAGTTCATCCGTGTTTCCTAGGCTATAAGGTGAACATCGAATATAGTATCAAGCGTGTGATCTTTAGGTCCTACAACGATTTTTCCACAGAAAGGGCTCTTCTGACCGAAAGATGAATCAGGAATGTGACTGCTGACCCTTCAAATATGGACAATGAAAATAATGTTGTTATCCTGTAAACGGCGGTATCAGTTCTCAATATTTGTCGTATAAAGATGATGGAGCCTTTTGAATTCAAATGCAGCATAATGCCAAACATAGACGGATATCGATAATTATTGCTCTGCATTGTACAAGCCAGAATAAGTACTTATTTATGAGCCCTGGCTGAATGGCAACGGCGGACAGATTTCTGTATTGAGGGTTGATAATCTATTGATGCGCGGCGAGAGAGGCATTCAGAATGCCTCTATTCTGGTAAAAAAAATTGTTAGGCTTTTCTTTTACATAATTTCAGAAATAATTATATAGCGAGGCGACAGTTCGGCTGCATGCCCCAAAACTATCAAACAGGACCGCCAACTCATATCTTAGACAAGATCATCGTTGAAGCTGGTATGATTGTTGGAGCAGATGAACACGCTCAACACAGCATCTGGAGTAGCGGATACAACTATGAGAGACAAAGGATGCGGGGAGCATTGCGGTGCAGTCTTTTGCCAGGTATAAATTCGGTACTCTCTGGAACTAGTACCAAATGGCACTAGGTACCAAAAAGTATAGGTACCACTGAAGCATTGCTACAACAACAACAACAACAGGTACCAACTAGGTACTAGTTCCAACCATCGGTTTTGTGGATTTTAGTTGCCTCTTGGGCCAGACATGCCAACCCTGGGAATATTCTAAGTGCTTTAACCGCTGATGGTCTTGGGCTCTTTTTGGTTAGAAGGAATTAGCTAATTCCGCACCATGTTGCGTAATAACTGTAACGCAAAGCTTCTGACTGGACTAGTTACATCCCAAACGGATGTGGCTGTCAGTACGGACTTTGGAATTCCACTTGCTGCGTGTTCTATCTCAGCAGTGAGTTGCAATAGTTCCGAGTTCTCGCATTTGGGAAGTTACTAGTTTTAATTCTGTCCCATCGAAGTGCTTTCAACTGAAACTTATAATATTTTGATGCGCTGCGAAATGGGAACAGCCTTCCTTGCAGAACGCGTTCTTTGCTGGTTCAGTAGTAGATTGTTTGAAATAGTCGCAGCCTTCGATTAATTTATTTAAACACATGCATGTAGTTAATAGTCCCGACCTTCATCTCATTAGCACCAGCTCGGAGGTAATCATTAAATCTGAAGTACGAAATTGTCACTCTGCGTGACTGTATCCAATTTTTTCTGCATGAATGCTCATAGATGGCAGCTTAATACGTGCTAGTAGAAACCTACCTCAAGCCAGTATTTGGTTTATTTCTAGTAAATTTTTTGATACCATGTGTTCAGAAGAAGGTTTGTTTTTTGAAAGTGTTTGCTTGAAACTTTGGGAGTCCTTGCGATTTGAGGGGAAAACCCCGGCCATGTACTCTGTTGTTCTTGTTGTTGGGGAGTGTTATCGATGTGTCCTATTTTTGTCAGAACAAGGCACAAATAATTTGCTTTATGTGTTATCTAATATCTGGAGGTTTTATCCAAATTACATATATGTCTGACAGAAAACAGCCGCGTAGGGCTCCTTGTGGTGTGATTGGATATGCTGGACAAGCCCAGATGTGTTCACTGCATATGATATGTCAAGGTGATATCATCAAATCACGTCATGAGCATGTTAAAAAAAAATAAAATATTTCGATTAAAATGCTACAAAATCCTAAGAGGATTTATAAAGCATTAATTTTGCCCCATCGAGAACTATCTCGTTCCAATGTGGCGATTTATTACATGAGATATTACCCAAGATCATTAAAGTGACTAACTTTGGTTGTCTTTATAAGGAACAGCTGCCCCCTAATATTTCGATTTTGCAATGCTAACTGTGCTTTAAAATCAAGATAAAAAGACCACACTTCTATGTCAATTAGAGCACTACTCATTATGTTGGGTCTGGAAAGTGAAAGAGAAACTAGGCCTTAATTTTTGAATGCAGTCGCAGCCTGTACTCCATTGTGGATATTAAAAGCAATTACACAAATACATACATCTGTACGTGAGCATTGAAAATCATATCAAAATGCAAGACATACAATTGTAATGATATACAATAACCTATTGGCATTCATAATCTCAAAACATCCTGCAACTGAAAAAACATACTTACGCCTACGCATTTTTTTGTGAAACTTAACGCGAGCTCGACATCTCGTTCCACTTTAATCCGCTTGAGTACATTGCAGAAAAGTGAGTATTTCATAGATGTCAATACTACTTGGGAACGCACCATCTATTCATTGAAATTTCTATCGAGTTCTCTTTTCCTTTCATTCCTTTTGCAGCATTTATACAAAGTTTGAGATTTTTCACAATATTTAGATCGTTATGCGACGATAACGCAAAGGATTTAGATTGCTATCGGTACATTCGAGATAAGCTGCGTGACTGCATCAAAATACAGCAAATAAGGCGAATAAAGAAAAGTGATCCGTAGTGATCCTTATCGTTAGTTAGAGAGAAAAGCCTCTATTCTTTTCAAATGAATTCTTATCAGTTATGTGAATCTTTAGTCGTATTTATTGCTTACTTACATTTGGTAAAGCATATAAAATTTCCAAACTAAATTTGTATACTTCAGTGATCTGCATCTGCTGCAATGATCTTCGCAATTATTGGTTGTGACTCTGCGTTGACAGCATCTTGATAAATTTAACTAAACTAATAGTAGTAATATCTTGCTAACTGATACTGATACTAATTCCCAGATAGTATTTGAAATAATTGAGCAAAAACTGGCTGCTTATTTAGATTTTGTTCATTCACTTATTTGGCCACAGCTCAAGTGTGAGTAGGTGGTGTGGTGTAGGTAAGAACGTGAATTATTTTCAATTTATCTTGATTGAAATGAATTGATTAACAATTTTGAAAGAATAGTACTCACTATAGTTCAGAGTTTTGTCTCATCAACAGAAGTAAATATGATTAAAATCTATTGGTGGACATAAGAAGTGATCTGCCACGGTTTAAATATCGTGCGCCTACCGAATATCACACACCATAGATCTATTTATTTATTTCATGTACAGTAAATCTCACAGACTATATACCGTCAGTGTCAAAATAAAGTGCACACACGTCTAATGTAGAAACAGCGGTGTTTTTTATTACATGTATATACATCTACATATGCGGGTAAAAAAACGCTTTTGATCAGTTAGATAATGTACAGGGGACCAGTCTACCGGCAGTGGTTAAATAACACGCTACAAAATGACTTGTGCTTAATAGCGGAGACACGCACCTCCAGGGCATTTTTTAAGGATTTTTCACTAGGTGGCCAAAAGAAAAATATCTCCACGACATGACTGACCATACCGGTCAGCTTTTGAATATTGCCATTTTTGGTCAAAAAAAAACATGCTGTGGCAACCGTGGTTGTGACTCACTCATACCATGGCGCAACGATACAAGGTGGCAGCATGGAACAGCTGATTATAAGCTTTTTTTATTTGATTTGATACATCAACTTCCGGCGCAGTACGATTTTGACATTTGTCCATCGAATTTACAAAAACAAAGTACATGCAATTTTTATTTATGTTTGTAGGTATGTCACCATGCTGCCACCTTGTATTATTCCGCTATGACTCATACCAAAACATTTGCAATAAAACAAGTAATCCCAGGAATAGTTATTTTTCATATCCAACTTATTACATACTTGGCCAAAATTTTTTATTATATGCTGACAAAAAACCCTCGAGCACGTGCAGAATTTGTAGAATTTATATGTCACGGAAGTCGTGAGTACCTATGTTCTTTTCCATATAAATCCTCATTGATAGTATATTTGATGAACTATCATTAGAGTTGGGATTCTACCGGGTATTTACCATTTTTATGGGTAAATACCGGGAAAATACCCGGAATATCCATTCTGTATCTTTTTTTGGGTATTTAAAAATCGTTTGAATCGAGGCTGCTTGGAATTACAATTCAGCAATTAAATTTATACACCATTTGAAATTAAAAAAAATTTCGTTTTATTTAAACAAACAACCCAGCAAACACTCGGAGTCAACAATTAGTCTGAAAGGAGTCCAAACTTTGGATCGTTTGCACTCGTTATGAACTCATTTAGGAACCTGACGCGAATGCTATATGCTTATATTTTGCCTCTAACATAAGTCTTATACAGACCTTCTTCCGATATCATATATGAGTTTTATTGGCGTCATATACTGCTAATTTTGAGCCTTTAATGACACTACTTCAGGGCTTTTAGGAAGAATTTTTGACATTTATCCGAAGCGGAAAACATAGGGGAGAATGTGAAAAAACTCACATGAGGATAAGATAGAAATGAAATAAGTATTAGTTGAGTTAATTATTTATTTAGAATAAATTGTCGCAGAAAATTTCAGAGTTTTTTTCCGGAGCTGCCTAGTTTACTAATTCTAATATTTTTCGTTTGTTTATAATTTCATCAAATCGGAGTCATAAAAGACTCTAAGGTGGTAGCATTTGTGAAGCTTTTGAACCATATTAAACTCCAGAACTGTAAGAGAATATTTATAAGGGACACATATTTACCCAAACAAACAGGCTCACGGCGCGCATAATTTAAGAATCCGAAACGAATCCAAATAAGTGGGCAATATAGGAATCAGAAAAGCGTCGAAACGCGTAGGAGGGTAAAAGAAAATTTAATTTCTGCCTTTTATTTAACGGCCTAAAAGCTCCTAATCTTGCATGCAAAAATTATCATTTATCAACTATTTATGTTCGTCACAGCGAGTTTGGAACAAATTTTGAAACTTTGTTACGATCACTGTTCATTTTAATACAAAATGAATTACATTTGTACATTATTTTTACCCTTCCTATTCTTTTATTGTATAATAGGCCGGGTCGATTTATGGGGAGGCAAAAAAATCGCCCATTGATCTGTGAAAATCATATTCTAGGGATCAAAATAGAAACTTTTCCGAAGGAACCATACCTCTAAAACGAATTCTGATGTCCCCCCCTTTGGGTCGAACTTGCAAATTTTGAAAAATCCACTTTGAAATGCCTATGTTTTTTTCTTTTTGGAGTTTATTTTTCTCTTTAGAAATTTATTTAGTCAGAACATATGTAAACGAAAAAATGAATTTAACTTAGTAATAGAAAAGAAATTAAAAAAATTATTAGAAATTAGCGTTTTTACAACCCCCTTTTAAAAGCAAGGCATCACTGTGATGCATTTGCATGTCGTAAATATAGTTGTGTGGGTTTTTTATTCAACCGTTTTAAAAAATGAAGGTATCACTGTGACACAATTGCAGATCGTAAAATTACTTGTGTTGTTTTTTTTAAGCACCACAAGACACAGCAGATAGAATTAAAATTGCCCCTACCCAAAATTTCGACCCAAAGGGGGGGACATCACAATTCGTTTTAGAGGTATGGTTCCTTCGTCAAAGTTCCTTATTTTGATCCCTAGAATACGATTTTCACAGAGCAATGAGCGATTTTTAAATCGACCCGCCCTATTGTATAAGCATCTTTTTTAGGCTCAAATGATTTACGTTATAGGCTCATATAGGACGACCATTGCAAGAAGGAAATACATTGGTTTCGGCCTCCCAAATGAGCACATACCGGCTGTAAAGGCTCCAATTTAGATATTTTTCCGACTCTTTTTCGACTCAAAATGTTTACTGGGTAAACTTAAAATTTGCAACGGCATGCATTATTGTCTAAATATTTTTGAAAAACGCTGGATTACAGATTAAAACTAATTCAACCGATAGCATAATGGATAACTACCCACCAATATAGGACAAATTGGATACATTTGGAATGAATTTGTGTGTTGGTTTCCCATATTTTCCAAAAGATTATTTTTACCCTAAAAATAAATAAATAAAATGTAAGGCGCGATAACCTCCGAAGAGATCTAAGGCCGAGCTTCTCTTCCAATTTGCGTCGTGCTCCTCTTGATTTTCCCTACAAATGGCCGGACGGGACCTACATGATTTTATGCCGACTCCGAACGGCATCTGCAAGGCAGATGAGTTTTCACTGAGAGCTTTTCATGGCAGAAATACACCCGGAGCGCTTGCCAAACACTGCCGAGGGGCGAACCCCGCTTAGAGAAATTTTCTTCTAATTGAAAAACCTTATTTCTAAAATGTTTGATGTTGCTTTGCCCGAGGTTTGAACCCAGGGCATCCGGTGTGGTAGGCGCAGCACGCTACCATCACACCACGGTGGCCGTCGTGGGTATTTATTTTGGGTAAATATTTGGGACTTTACCCATTTTTACCATGTATAACCAATTTACCGTGTATTTACCATTTGGGTATTTACCCCTTTCCCATCTCTAACTATCATCATTCGTGATAAATTTCTTCGATTAGCACCAAAAACTTCATTAGAATTAGCAAGTTATATATTTTTTGACATTTTGGGGAAATCATGTATGTTCAGAAAATTTCTGACATATTTCAGTTAGGTGTTGTTCACGCATTTTCGAAATTTAGTTGTGGCCAGATTATGATTACTACGTGGCCACGGCGGACTACTACGTGGCCATTTGGCCACGTTCGTATACTTAAAAAATGCCCTGCGCACCTCTGTTGGTCACAGTGTATAGCCTAAAGCTGAATCGGAATAAAGGAATAGCTGACGAAAATGTGGCTAATGATGGCTGGCAATAAGACTGACTTTGGTGAGCTCAAAGTGGACTGTGGATGAGTTAGTCTTAACCATAAGAGATTACTAAATAAATTCCGTTGCCGAGATGGTCGGGCTGGTGCCTTAATGGTGCCTGTTACCGGAACGTACCGGATCTGCATCCGACAAAGGACCACCAACATCGATAACACTACCAAAGGCCTTCGCGAGTGTCCTTATCGCTACAACAACAACAACAACCAAATAAATTCATAGCCTTAAATATTTTTTGGGAGTAAACTTTGACCCAATATTGACTCACTTTTAGGGAGCACTTCTGGGCGATTGGAGAGAAAGTTCCCAGGCTTAGTGGGGCCCTAACGCGGATAATGCCTAACATCGGCGGCAGAGACGAAGCTATTCGGCAGCTATTATCCAACGTAACTAACTCGATAATATTATATGCTCCACCAGTATCGCAAGGATCTAAAATGACCAACCAAAAAGGTATATGAGCAGCATGCCATGTTACTGCTATACGAATGGCATGTTCTTATCGGAATGTGTTTGACGATCTGATCCTAGATTTATCTAGGAAAATCCTAGTAGATCTACCGTCGAGTGAATTACCGATCTGTATGGCGATGGAATCGGCTGACCATATGAAGATGCCAAGAAAGCGCAAGGTCATTAACAAAAGTTAGGTGGTAACAAGGGTAGGAAGAATCGAGGAAAGGGCTACCTAAACTACCACCTTACGTATATATTGAGTAGGTATGGCGGTTTAGAGGAGTATCTACATAACCGTAATTTTGAGGAGGATCCTTTCTGTCCACACTGTCGATTTGGATTGGAAAACGAAGAACACGTAATGTTTCATTGATGTAGGTCCCGTCTCGCCAATTTGTAGAAAAAATTAAAAGGAGCACGAAGCAAATTGGAAAAGAAGAGAAGCTCAGCCTTGAATCTCTTCGGAGTTTATCGCACCTTGTATTTATTTTTTTAATCGTTTGGGCGGTTTATAAAGTAGTCTACCAATACTTGGATCGCAGTAATACTTGGATCGCAATAACTAACGCCAAATGGGAGGCACGGTGCTGATCTCACCCACTTTAAGAAGAAAGTTTACTAATTTCTCTGCTTCCAAGTACGTGTGTCGATAGCAATACTTTCTTGGCCGGAGCGACTTCATCCATTGCACAATATGACCTATCAAGCAAAGCCTTTGGTCTTCTAATTATTGCGCTATGTTCGTGTATACGTAAAGCTTTTACGGCCAATCAATATACTTGGGTGAGTACGCGCACTGCGGACAGGAGCACTAATATTCCAGGAAGATAAACTAGAAAAGCCTTATGATCACTGTCTACAGTGCACTTAAAGCCATGGTGAATAAAAAAGGTGCATTAACTCTCTACCAAACTACGTTGTAAGAAAACACTCACTCAATTGCTCACGCAGTCAACTATAACAGCGGTCGCTTCACTTTTCGTGGACGTGCCTATTAAACAAGGTCCAATTATTAGCAAGACACGCACGCTTTTAGAGCCATCTTCACCTTAAAACGTAACAATTTCCTAAAAGCTATGCGAACATTATAGAGGACCTACGAGTCGAGACAAACATTGGCCACTATGAGGAAAAAACACGAGTCCCACAAAGCCAAGTAGCGTAACAAAAACTTACTTTTAAGATATAAATGCTAGACCGAAGAGTAAGAGTGGGGAAAACTTTTGATGTTCTGATGACGAAATTTCAACAACAGGTTCGGAGTGTAGCAGACAGTTTCAGGGCAGGGAAAATTCCTGCAGCACCAACAACGACTATTCTAAACGTATGGAAGGAACATTACAGATTATTGCAGCTCACTAAGGCGTAGGGAGAATGGCAATTTGAAAACACAATTTATCGTCAAAAGCTGAGTCCGTAACTCAGCTGTTCATGAGCTCTATTGCAAGATACAATTCCTCAAAGATTTAGCAGGTAGTAGCCCAGCATCTATAAACTGATTCAACTTTAGTAGGACTCTTCAGTTAATGTCATCAAGAGCTATCTTTATGCGGAATCTTTGTCAACAGTGAAAACAATTTCAGCCTAGAAATTGAAGGAAACGGCACTACTAACACTTACTGCTATTGCTACTTTGGACTGAAAAATCCACAGAATATACAATTATATCGTTCGATTTCGCTCTTACCTGTCTATTTTGGTTGGAATCATGGGCATTGTCAAAACCTATATGAGATTCAAGAAAGTTCTGCGGAAGATTAAAAGTCTTTCCCGTAATGCCGAAAGTGTCTGTCTTAAGAAATTTATTTATTTCTAGTTAAATATCTGCAGCGGCTGGCAGATCGATACATTTCAAATTACATCGTCTTTTTATATACCAGCGGGTACTCCTGCATATGACACAACTTACTTTGTAAAGGACAGAGGTGGGGTGTGCTTCGCTTCCCCCTTAAGGATATTCTTCAAGAAGTAGCGTATGGTGAATAGCTGGTCTATAGTATACCTAACAGATCTGATCTAATCAACACACTCACGATCGACAGAAATTCAAGTTTATGCCATAACTCTCAAGTTGGCTATTAAACAAAAGCTCTTCCCTGATTTAATTTTCGAGCATCCTTTGCAAACTTTTCGTTACTTGGGACATCCGACTGAATTATTTAAATAAAAACAACACAAAATATTTTCGTTGTTATTTATTGCATTTTATTATATTTCTTCAGAAATCACAACATTAAGTTTATTGGAGAATCAGCCTCTATCAGCCATAGCAGGCATGACGTACATAAAATTCTGGGCAGCCCCATAGCCAGCAAATGATAGGACTGCGATTACAGTTGCTATAAAGAACTTCATGTTGCTATTGCGCAGATAAGTTTATAATTACTGTTACTGAAATTAATCGAGCACTATGTATACCTAAATTTATAAGCCTTTATAATATTTGGTATTAAATTCTACACAAAAAAGTCTGTTGATAGCCCTTGAGTAAATAAAGTTTGCTTTTCTATTAAGTTTTTTATGTAATAAATGAAAAAAACAAAGCTGGTTAGGAATATTTTTCAATAAATTTCTTATTTATTTAATTATATAACTAATTGATCAAGCAAGAATTGTTCATATGAGCACAGTATTGGCGCAAATAGCAACAACAGTGTTAACAATAAATTAATGTATATCTACCCAGTTGAAATAAGTTGTATGCATACAGGAGGTATGAATTCCAAATGCATGAAAAAGTATGTAAGATTCAAGTTTTTTGAATTGAAAACATATTTATTCATACAGAAAGTATGCGTGCTGTGTGGTGAAAAAAGTTATATGCATACATGAAATATGCATGTTGTATCAATGATCGTATGTTTGTAAAAATTAACTTTTCAGAATTTTGTCTGCATGTATATAGTTTAGGACTCTTTGGCTTTTCTTTATTGTCTTCAACAGCGTATTCCTATTTATGAAGGTATATACTCAAAACGTTTCTTTTAAAGAAAGAACTTCAGGATATAAATAACTGATGACAGGTTGGACAACTTGGAGCAATAAACTTGGAATATACCTAGAACTAATTACGACCGCCGACCGTTTGGCCCAAGGATGCTTTACCGCTATTGAGCTGTAATGAAAAAAGCATTTAGGACGGTGGGGTTCTACTAAACCGCTAAAATTATTCGTGAATTTATGGTCTCTATAAGCCTAGTAAATGGCTTCCAGTTGCGTCATCTCTTATCATATCAATGCCATCAATTTTGCAATTGCATATGTAGGAAAACTTCCATATATATCGATGCTGGGATACCGTTTTTTTACGTACGAAACATACGTATGGATGAAAAAATGTTTTCTAGTGCTTTTGTATGCATTCGGCATTGATACAACCATATTCATACAGAAGTAGTACAAAGGGAGTAATAGAGTATGTATGCTCCCTGAGAAACAACACTTCAATTATCGATGTTTCATGCATACATTTACAACTGGGTACATCAATATATCCTAAAAAAATGTCTAAAAGCGAGGAAAAAAGCTATTAAAATAAAGCAAGTAAGGAAGGCTAAGTTCGGGTGTAACCGAACATTACATACTCAGCTGAGAGCTTTGGAGACAAAATAAGGGAAAATCACCATTTAGCAAAATGAACCTAGGGTAACCCTGGAATGTGTTTGTACGAAAGGTGTTAATGGGGGTTTTAAAAGGGAATAGCCCTTAGTTGTTTATGTGAAGGCGATTTCGAGATATCGACCAAAATGTGGACCAGGGTGACCCAGAACATCTTCTGTCGGGCACCGCTAATTTATTTATATATGTCATACCACGAACAGTATTCCTGCCAAGATTCCAAGGGCTTTTGATTTCGCCCTGCAGAACTCTTTCATTTTCTTCAACTTAATATGGTAGGTGGCACACCCATTTTACAAAGTTTTTTCTAAAGTTATATTTTGCATCAATAAACCAATCCACTTACCATGTTTCATCTCTTTTTTCATATTTGGTAAAAAATTAAGGCATTTTTTTCATTTTTCGTAATTTTCGATATCGGAAAAGTGGGCGTGGTCATAGTTGGATTTCGGCCATATTTTCTACCAAGATAAAGTGACTTCATATAAGTACGTGAACTAAGTTTAGTTAAGATATATCGTTTTTTGCGCAAGTTATCGTGTTAACGGCCGAGCGGAAGGACAGACGGTCGACTGTGTATAAAAGCTGGGCGTGGCTTCAACCCATTTCACCCATTTTCACAGAACACAGTTACCGTCATAGAATCTATGTCCCTACCAAATTTCACAAGATTGTCAATTTTTGTTCGACTTATGGCATTAAAAGTGTTCTAGACGAAGTAAATGAAACATTTTTTGTTAAAATTTGACTTAAAAATTTTTTTTTATAAGTGGGCGTGTTCGTCTTCCGATTTCGCTAATTTTTATTTAGCACACATATAGTAATAGGAGTAACGTGCTTACCAAATTTCATCATGATATCTTCAACGACTGCCAAATTACAGCTTGCAAAACTTTTAAATTACCTCTTTGCCTCGGTGCCACGCCCATTGTCCAAAATGTTTCTAATTTTCTATTTTGCGTCATAAGGTCAATGCACTGACCAAGTTGCATGCTTCATCCGTCTTTGGTAATGAATTATTGCACTTTTTCGGTTTTTGAAATTTTCGATATCGAAAAAGTGGGAGTGGTTGTAGCCCGATTTCGTTCATTTTAAATAGCGATGTGGGATGAGTGCCCGGGAACCTACACACCAAATTTCATCAAGATACCTCAAAGTTTACTCAAGTTATCGTGTTTACAGACGGACGGACGGACGGACATGGCTAAATGAATTTCTTTTTTCACCCAGATCATTTTGATTATAGAAGTCTTTATCTATCTCGATTAGTTTATGCCGTTACGGATTACCGTTATGCGAACAAAGTTAATATACCCTGTGAGCTCTGCTCAGCTGAGTATAAAAATGAGGTATGCGTATTTCGCTATCGAAAAACTTCCGTTATTCGGACAAGTAGTTTTCTTAAATATTCAAACTATTTTTTCCATTGTTATACGTAAAATTTTATAAAAGAAAATTAAAAATTAAATTGTGTAACTGTCAAAGCCGTTGATTTCTAGTCGAGTTAGCCAACTTAACAGTTGAGTGCTTTTATTGACGGATTACCGCCAAGCTTCTCAAACACCGAGGCGAAAAGTTAGTAAATAGCATGCATCCACTAGGAAGGCCATCCCTCAACAATGCCAATAGCTATGAAATCAACTTTTTTATTATCGATATATATGAATGAAATAAAATAAAATAAAATAAAATAAAAAAAAATAAAATAAGATAAAACAAAATAAATGAAATAAAATAAATTTAAATAAAGGAAAATAAAAAAATTTAAATAAAATTAAATTGAATATAATAAAATGAAATATATGTTATAGGCAATAAAAAATTCGCAAATAAATAAATAAATATATATATATATATATATTAACTACTTTTATTGGCGCAGCGACGACATCCATTATTTTCCAAATTAACTTTCTCTACTTTACAACATACAATTAGATGTATTTAAGTAAACTTTTTACATTTGCATAGTCGAACGTGCTACACAAGCCAGGAAGTCAATGTTTGACTGAAACTGAAAATAATATACCCAGTTGCTGGTATTGGTCATAGTAGCAATATAATGGAAAGGCATCTATGTATGTGACCCGGTTTATAAAAGGTGGGTTATGACTCAAACAATTTTCCACTTTTTTCTGGTTTCGATAGTTTTGAGACGCTCTTTCACGTGGTGAAAACTAGAAAGTCCTAACTTACTTAGAAGTGTACTAAAAATGTAGAGAAAGAAGGGCACAAATGAAAGACGATGAAGCCTTTGGTTCCTTCGATGCCACTTTGGTGGCTGGTGAAGCATCCTCCGATTTTTTCATAGCATTTTTTTCGATGGCAATGGAGCCAAAATATCGGTCAGAAACTGATTTGTGCTTTCGCCATTTGGGCATGACTGTTCATAATGCAAAATAAAAACTACTAAGAAACTGAAGAAATGCATTGTTTATCTTTAAGAGCTGTTTCTCTCAATTTCTTTTTTGAGTCATAAACCACCTTTTCATAGGCCGGGTCATATATAAAAAAATCAAATTCTGTGTGTGTGTGTGTGTTCGCAATGGAAACGTATTTCCCACACTTCAATCATCACCAAATTTTGGCTATAAGTTCCTTCAATCAACACGAATGTTTTAGGCAAAAAATAAGTCGATATATATAAAAGGGGCGTGGCACCTCCCATACAAATGGAATCTTTGGTACTGCATAACTCTGAAGGTATACATGCCATGAAGTCAATCCCTAACACCTCCAAGAAAATGTGGAATTAGAAGAAAGGGGGCGTGGCACTTCCCATACAAATGGAATATATCATACTGCATATCTCTTGATGATAGGCTAATGAAAATTGGTAAGGAGCTGTATGACGTTAAGTCCTAACACTCCAGTAAAATGTGGAATTGGGTGGCACCTTCCCTACAAATGGGATTTTTCAGAACTATGGCTGCCGTAGAAACTTAGATTATTTTAACACCTAAAGTTTGACTGCATTGTTGAGTTTGGCTGTTATTCCTTTTGGACGTTTAATAATCTGCCGCCGTTAAAAAAAATTTGTAAGCGTCAGTCTATCTACATCTTCTATAAAAATCAAATTCTTTGTGTGTGTGCTACCTATGGACACGTATTTCCCACACCTCAATCATCACCAAATTTTGGTTCCTTCGATAAAGACGAAGGTTTTTCATATTACACAATTAAGAATTGTAAATTAAAAATTTGTTTGGCTATGCGAACGAGCAATCTTAGCTCCCAAAATGATCATGTTAACAAAATCAATGATCGCATTCAAACCAAATTCCTGTTGAAGTGACGAAATATAAATCGATCGACACAGTTACAGATGGAGATCAAATTGTTAATTATCCAGTTGAATTTCTAAACTCTTTAGAACCACCAATCATGCTTCTTCGGAATTTACACCCACCAAAATTGTGCAATGGAACCACACTTTGCGTTAAGAAATTAATGCCGAATGTAATTGAAGCAACGAAGGACAATCGCTTACTATTGCAGGATTAATATAGACTCTAGACTGTAGTATAAATATGCGAATGAAGCAGCAGAAAGTATAAAAGTGAGTAGTCAACAAAATTTGTTTGATTTAAGCACGCTATCAATTGCGAAGTGAAGTTTAATTGCGAAGTACTCTTAAAGTAGTCTAATAAAGACCATTTTGTAATACAGAATATTGAAGTGTTTTATTCAACAGTTTAGCGATACGAACGTAAGCAGAAGGTTGCAAATAAGCAGAATTCCCCGAAATTCGTTACAGTATTCTTCAAGTATATCGACTGTTTCGTACATTATCATAAAGATCTGAAATATGTTCTAAATTTCAAGAGTCTAGCTTACTGGGACTTTGAACGAATTCTCTAAATATTACGAACGATAGATTCGCCATCTAGTGGACTTTTATTGGCCTGTTGTTGATGGGCTCCAGATGTTTTACCCATTTTCTAGCAGTTTTGTCGATATCTGTTTTATAACATACCAACGAAACATCGAGAATAAATCGAACATATTTTGGTAACATACCGACACGTTTTCGAAAAGTATTCACCGTTAACAAACCATTAGCACTTCGATAATATGCCGTGCTGTTTCGGTTCCATTTATGTTTTTGCCTTCGGTTTTGCCTTTCTTTCTTTTCGTCCCCACCCCGTTTCCTCTTTTCTTTTTTTCCTTTCCCTATGTATTTTTCCCTTTCTCTCCTCTTTTTTATTTCCTTTATTTTAGTTTTCTTTCATATATTTCGCTCCCTCTCCTCCCCTTTCCTTTCCTTTCCTTTCCTTTCTTTCCTTTCCTTTACATCCTTTCCTTTACTTCGTGTCATTTATTTTCCTTCCCTTTCTACTCTCCTGCGATTCCTTTCTTACTTTCTTTTTCTTAACTTGGGTTTGCAACAGTTATGATAATCATAGTTTCATTATTAGCATCCTCATTATTATCGACATTGTTATAATATTGATCTTCTTTTTCCTTTTCGTCTGCGAATATCGTTCGACCGAGACATAAAATATTGTTGCTTCTGCAGAAAAAAATTTAAAAACTACACGACGCAAATTGACAGACAAGCTGGGTTTTAAATCTCCTCGTAGGTACTGTGCTTAAACAGACCGGCATTCTGATTCCCAGCATTTTGATGCACTTGACAACTAGGTATATTAAGTAAAACTGTTTTTGCTTCTCTAGCGCTATATAAATGCTAGGAAGATAAAAAGGATGATTCAGTCTGAAGAAGTACAACAATATGCCGCCTTTTGTCAAAACTGTTTGTTTAACACTGCTGTTTGTAGGTAAGTGAGAATCAGCTTTCTTGTAATTTTACAAAATCATAGACGATGTGTGCCAATTTCCATATACCTTACTAGTCTCAAATTATACTTTTAGTGTTGGTTGCACAAGGATGTGAGTCGAATGAACCTGAAACCGAAGCGAATGTGACTGATAAGGAGAAAGTGGAAACAAACACGCCTGAAACCAAACCAAAAGAAATTGCAAAGGCTGAACCAGAGTTGAAAGAAGCAAAGAAAGAAAATGATGGCCCTAAAGCGGACAAACCTGGAACGGCAGTGTCTGAGAAGCAAGAACCCCAACCGAATGACTCAGAAAAACCTGAAACTAAAGAGAAAGTAGAAACAACAACGCCTGAAATCAAACCAAAAGAAATTGTAAAGGCTGAACCAGAATTGAAAGAAGCAATGAAAGAAAATGATGGTCCTAAAGTGGACAAACCTGGAACGGCAGTGTCTGAAAAGAAAGAACCCCAAGCGAATGGCTCAGAAAAACCTGAAACTAAAGAGAAAGTAGAAACAACAACGCCTGAAACCAAACCAAAAGAAATTGCAAAGGCTGAACCAGAGTTGAAAGAAGCAAAGAAAGAAAATGATGGTCCTAAAGCGAACAAACCTGGAACGGCAGTGTCTGAAAAGCAAGAACCCCAACCGAATGACTCAGAAAAACCTGAAACCAAAGAGGAGGTAGAAAAAACAACGCCTAAAACCAAACCAAAAGAAATTGCAAAGGCTGAACCAGAGTTGAAAGAAGCAAAGAAAGAAAATGGTGGTCCTAAAGCGGACAAACCTGGAACGGCAGTGTCTGAAAAGCAAGAACCCCAACCGAATGACTCAGAAAAACCTGAAGCTAAAACGAAAGAATCAGAAAACTTCAAGGCTGGCCCTGAAAAGTCGGAGGAGCCTACAGCTGAACCGAAAAAGACTGAACCTGCACCGAAAAAAATTAATAAGCCTAAACCTGATCAGAAAGAATCTGAAATTAGAGAGCCTAAACCGAATGAAACGGCATCAGCAACATCTGAAAATAGCTCAGAAAAGCCTGAAATTGTACCAAAAGAACTAGAAAGCACTAAAGCTGACCCTGAGAAATCGAAGGAGGATGAACTTGAATCAAAAAGGCCGGTAACTGAACATAGACCGAGAGAACTGAAAAGCCGAAACCTGAAAAGGATGAACCCGAAAATGAGGAGTCTGATTCCGATGAAACTGCAAAGCCGAAAACAGAAATATGTAAACAATCTAAACGAATTTCGGGAAAACATCAAAAGCATAGACTCGAATGTGAATCAGCAAAGCAAATAAAGTCCGAATCCGAAAAGTCCAACTCGGAACTTGAAAGCTCTGAATCAAATGAATCACCGGTTCGTAGAGGTAATGGCAATAAAAAGAAACGACTTCAACCGCCAGCATATGTCTGGCGTGGACGTGGATGGCAGAGATCACAACCGTATGAGCAAGCTTGGTACATAACAAACGGATATGGTTCTAAAAATACCGACTCATAAAGTATTTATACCTAAAAAATATATAATTGTACCATCTGAACAAAGAACGTTCAAACACCAAGGTGGGATCTTAACAAATATCGTGAGATCAGCAACTTCTTTAGCTAGACATGTTACCGGTATCATTATCTGAATGATAGCAATAAATGTGTCAAAATAAATCTATACATATGTACATACTTATGATAAGTTGTAATAAATCTATATCTGTACTAGCAGACCCGGCAGACGTTGTTCTGCCCTAAATTTGGTCTATCTGCATACATCTTAATAATCTTTTTCCGTCTAACTCTGCCCTCGCCCCTCTACACTTTTTCCTAATCTTTGTATTCACTCGTCCCGCCATATTTTTCGCTTCATCTATCTCCATATTCGTCTCATTCTATCTCTTTCTCAGTCTCCTTCTCTCTTTTCTGTTCACTCAAGTTTTTCTCATTCTTCTTCATATCTTATTGCCAGTCCCAGAGGGTGGTATGTATTTTGTTCCAGTCCCATTCCGAGTCTCAGTCCCAGTTCCCACTCCAAGTCTCAGTCTCAGTCTCAGTCCCAGTTCCACTCCGAGTCTCAGTCCCAGTCCGTTTCCGGTCAACTTCCCGGAAAAAAGAGTCGTTAATACTAATATAGGCAAATTTATATACCAAATTTCAGGCAAATCGCATAGGACGTATGTAAATAGGTATGTGGGTATTATTAACTCATGTCCTTATTTCGGCTTCGCATGCATATTTATCAGTTTTGCCAGGTTGATGCGACTAAATCGAATATCACAATGAAAATTACTTTTGAGCTCACAGCAACGGCTTGATTTCCATATTACCCACACATTCTAGGGGTACCCGGGTCCATTTTTCGGCCTACATCTCTAGACCCTGAATGAAGATCGCAACCCCCCCACCTTCTCGGCGGGCCTGAAGTAGTACTTGATATCATTCGCTATAATATTTTTTATTGATAAGCACGTTGTTTAATTAAACACCAACCAATTACACGGAATTATATCCGCTCCATCTGCAAATGTGAGTGCCGGCGCGTATACGTAACATTTTATTATAACGTATAAACAAATAAAAAAATTGCAATAAAATAATACTGCGACTATAAATTGAGATGTAACCTATCCTATATTTCAAGTTAGATCGAACTACACACGGGGTGCAAAACAAATTCAAAATCGGTTCAGTTGTTTAGGAGTCCATCGGGAACAAACATAGTGACACGTGATTTTTATATATAAACATTAATATTACTCTTACTATAACACCAAACAATGGGCAAACTGCTTGACCTGCAAAGAAAACCAATCCGAATACAAAATCACGACCAATATCCTGAACAAATGTGACATTTCTTACAAGAAATTGCACTAGCTCCGAACTATCGCATTAAGAAGCTGTACTTGTTCTAATTCAGTGCTTTCAACTGAACGCTTTAACATTGTGTTATAACCTTTTGAACGCATACTTTACTGGTTTAGTCGTAAGAGGTTCCGAAAAATTCACAGCATTTGAATAGTTAATCTAAAAAGGTAAATGTCAGATTTGAGTACTTTTGGTAGAAGTGTGAGTACGAGCTGTGCCGCACTAGTACGTCGCCTTGACTGACTGTCTCACAATATTATACCTTTCATGAAAATGGGGTATTAAGTTTGTCACGAATCTCAAAATTGTGAGTCCTTAAAGGAGAAGAGATAGACCCACAAATAAGTGTACCGACATGATCAGGATGATAACCTGAGTTGCGTTAGCGATGCCCGTCTGTCCGTCCATCAGGCCATCTGAATGTCTGCTTGCACGCAAATTGCCCATACATTTTTGGGACATCGTGATAAAATTTAATGAACTGGTTTATTTGGGTGTCGAATTGATCATTTGTCGGAATAAACCGGTTCGGACCATTATAGTATATATCCTCCACAGAACCGGTATTTGAAATTTGAAATTTCAACATATTATTGCTCAGCTCCAATCATGAAAGGTAGATAGATAGATATATAGATAATTAATTGAGGATCGCACTGCGACCATTGGTCTATTGTACCCTCAGCTTCTTCAAAGCACTTCATCCAAGCCGACATCTCTGATGAACCCTAGCAGTTCGCCTGGCTTGAGGGATTTAATGTGAGAATGCTCTGGCCATGGTGAGCCCATAAACTTAGCCCTGCATCTTGAGATTGCGTCACACTCCAGGAGGATGTGATCCTCCGTCTCCGTTGAGTGATCAAAAAATCGGCATGTTTTGTTCGATAGTATGCTCAGCTTCTGCATGTGCTGTCAGTGTCCTTTAAGAATAGCTGTTAGGATACTTAGGTGACTAGTATCTTTCGAGAGGCCTATCAATGCCCTATATCGGGTTGTGCTGTAACCCTCTAACAGTAACTTAATTGTCTCAGGTCTGGCATTTCCCTCTTTTCCCTCTCTTCTACTAATATATTCCCCCTAATTTCCTGCGGGCCTACTGGCAGGAACAGTTCGATACCAATGGGTTGTGTCGTTGCTGCCTCTCTGGCCAGCCTATACGCCTGCTCATTACCTTAAACTCCCCTGTGGCCACGAACCCAAAGCAAACAGTAGTTCGTTGTGTCCTCCTAGTCGATTTAGCTGTTCAATGCACTCAAGGACCAGTTCTGATTTTATTTCAAACGCCGAGATTGCCCTGAGGGCGGCCCGACTGTCACTGAGTATGGCGATTGTTTTGTTGGAGTATTCGCGCTGAAGGTTCAGTCAGCGCACTGGCTTATGGCGAATACTTCCGCTTGATAAATGCTCGGGTATGCTCCCAGGGGTATTGATATCTTGGCTCAGGGTCCAAAGACTCCAGATCCAATCTCCTCTGGCGTCTTCGAGCCAGCGGTGTACCATACTATTTTATGTCACTCTATTTTATGAATGCTCTCAATTCTGCTTTCCTTCCATGTACCCTTGTCTCCCAATTCCACTTTATACCTTTTCTTGAAGATATCATCCCTCGGCAGTTGATAGATTGGGATTTTCTCTCTCAATTCCTCCATGCATCGGGACGATATGACTTTACCTTTTCCCGAGCCCTCCTTGGCCATATTCAGGATGATTCGCTTGGCTGACTGCTCTATGATATATGCAGCGGGGTTAGATCGAGAATAGCTTCCAGCGCTGTTGTAGGGCATGTGTATGCACACACATGCCAGGCATGAAAGGTATGAGATCTTGTTTCTGTGTGGTTATTTCAAAAAGTTTCTTTATTTTTTATCCAACGGATATACTGCAAATAAATTGTCTGGATTGCATATTGTCGGGAATTAGAGATTCCGGAATTTGGTTTTGTCGGGATATTGTCTTTGCCGATACTCTGCTATGCATGGTTTCTGCCCTGACGAGTTTTCTGAAAATTGCTGCGATTGTGTCTTGTAGGGCCACCGTGATGTGATGGTAGCGTGCTCCGCCTACCACACCGAATATCTTGGATTCACGCCCGGGCAAAGCAACATCAAGTTTTTTTCAATTAGGAAAAAAATGTTTCAAAGCGGAGTTGCCCCACCGCAGTGTTTGGCAAGCACTCCGAGCGTATTTCTGCCGTGGAAAGCTTCTCAGTGAAAACTCATGTCTTGTAAAGATTTTGAAGGTCAGCATTATGAGGCGTACTCAGTTAGCGTCAATATCTGAGCTGCACGGAGAAGACCTTGACAGGCTTCCTAGACACATATTTTGGACGTTGTTATAAATTTATGCAACTCACTCTTCGCCTTTCAACTTCATCGCTTCTATGGCGTATTATTTTTTTTTATTGTTAGAATTTACATTTGGAGTTTTATACAAATTTCTATTGGGAAATTTGCAAAACTCTAATCAAAAGCACGCTATAAAACAACATGCCTTTGTCTTTCGCAGAGATTTATGGCCGAGTTTCTCTTCCAATTTGCGTAGTGCTCCTTTTTTAATTTTTCCTACAACTTGGCCTACATGTTTTATGTCGACTCCGAACGGAATCTGCAGATGAGTTTTCGCCGAAAAGTTTTAATGGCAGAAATACATTCGTAGTGCTTACCAAATCACTGCCGAGTGGTAAATCCGCTTAAAAAGATGTTCTTCTAATTGAAAAAATTTGTTTTTAAAATTTGGTGATGGGCGTGAACTCAGGATACTTGGTGTGGTAGGAGGAGCACGCTACCAACACACCTTGGCGGCCGCCAACATTTTCAATATTGTAAGCATTTTGCTTTTAGATATCCGAACGTGCAATTGCATTCACGAAAATGAATTATAAAAATAGCAAGCCAACCCCTCCCATTCAAAGAAATTATACAAATAAGCGAAAATTCGTAAAAAAAAATTTAGTTCGAACTTCGATTTGTATTTACATATACTTTCCTAACAGCAAAAATATGGTGGATATTATAAAAATCGTTTGTTTTACATTGCTACTTGCAGGTAAGCCATAAAGATGATTTTTAAGCTTATCAGGCAGTAACGTGGATATTTTGCGTCTCATTTGTAGAAGACTTGGATACAATAAATAAATCTATAAGAACAGTGACCTTTCGCGGATTATTGCCTGCGGAGGCTATCGTCCGTGAAAAAACATTTGAAGCCGAAATAACTTTAATATTTGGAACAAAAAGCTTTTAGTTTCAGAATATATCTGAAAGATTACATAAGAACACAAAACAAAACAAGTAAGGAAGTCTAAAGTTCGGGTGAAACCGAATATTACATACCCAGCTGTGCACTTGAAAACGCTGTTGTTGTTTGTTATGAGTGGTTAGTGTGTTATAAGGCTGCTTTATAGGACCTTTAAGCAAAGTGGGCGTGGTCTATTTTGATTATCTTTACTTAGTCTATATAATTTGGCAAGGGTAGTGTCTCTGCCAAATTTCAATGCTTAACATGGCTTAATCACATTTTTTTCGACACTGATGCTTTTGATATATGGAAGTCTATATCTATCTCGATTCCGTTATACCTGTACAACCAACCGTTATCTAATCAAAGTTATCATACCCTGTGTACAAGTACAGCTGGGTATAAAAAGTGGTTTATATAATTGACCAGACTCATCCATCGTTATATATGTACTAATATGTGATGAATCAGAATTTGGCGTTTGTTCAACTCGAACAACTCTCAAAAGCCGAGTAAATTCGTTAATGTCCTTACAAATAGCTAAAGTCGCAAAATTTTAAATTTTTCCATATATTAGCTAACAGGCCTTCCGCATGTCGAGGCGCATTTTGCTAGATGGGTCTGTTCTAATATACAAACATTAAAAGACATGTGTACCTAGTACACGTGAAGCTCGACGTGTTGGTCTAAAAGGCGAATGTTTTTAAATTAACTCGTGTTGCTCAAACAGGTGTTGAAGTCAAAGCTAAACGGAGGTGACTTTATCAGAAAACCGATTATTTCGGGCTTTTTAAAAAGCTTCGGCAGCTTCTTGCCAGTAACAACAGATACCGACAAGTGTTTGTTTTATTATCGGCTTATTTTTACAGCGAATTATTATCGTCGTATTATCGATTTGCCATCACCGAGTCATCTGCTTCTCATTGGTTTGATATCGGCTTATTACCGTATTACGATTTTATAGATGTGTCATCGATTTTATATTAAAATTTTAGCGGTAACTGTTTCATATAAAAATGCTGAGGCGGCCTTTAAATGCGCCAAACAATTTTATAAAAGCCCTATAAAAAAACGAAACGTTTTCGTGTACAAAACGATAACATGCCGATAGCATATCGACAGTAATCCGTTAGTTTTTCGAAATCGATAACTTTTTCAAAACATATCGATAAAAAATCGAAAATTTTAAGATTACGAATTGATAACTTCATGATAAAAAGTAGATAAAACGCCAATGAATAACACTGACAATCGGTAACTTTTCCCTAAGAAGCATTTAGAGACAGAAATACACTCGAAGTGTTTTTGTCAAACTCCTGCCAAGGCGCGATCCTGCTTAGAAATTTTTTTCCAGTTGAAACAACTTTATCAAAATTTTTGATTTAGCTTTGCCCGGGACGTGAACTCAGGCCCTTCGGTATGGTAAGCGCAGCACCCTACCTTCACACCACGAACGGCGCAACACTACCATACTATCGATCGATAGCTCGGCCATAAATCGTCGATAACACACCTTTAACAAACCTTCTTTATTTTTTCTCTCTTTCTTTTCTTTTCTTTTCTTTTCTTTCTTTCTTTGCGTTCAAATAAATCATTCCAAAAATATACTCCCTCTAGTAAAAATGAGTCCAATACTGACAAAAAGTATATTTCTAGCGCTAGATTTGTCTATATGTGAGTCAAAGCTACCTGAAGAGCATGATGGTACTACAACTGATGTAAACGAACCTATAAGACGTCAGAAAGGGTTTTTAAGTGACCTTAAAAGAAAAGCTGGAGACATTTATTCTAAAGCTGAAAATGCCATTAAAAAACAGTTGGTTTAAACGAAGCGAATCAAAAAAATAAAGCTCAACGAATTGCACAAAAATATGGCGTTACAACAAATATAGGAAATGAAAATTTTGCACAAAAAGCTGTTAATGTTGCGAAAAAAGCTGGAGCAAAGATGAAAGCTGGTTTCACTGGAGGAGTTGCACAAAATCCACAAAATGGTCCCTCCCTTGCTGAACAAATTGCACAAAAATATGGCATTACAACACGAACACCTGACATTAAAACTGGAAAACATTAACGCATTTATAAATAATACCCTGTGCACAAGTACAGCTGGGTATAAAAATGGTAGTGCATGGTCAAACCTTTTAGTTTATTTTTGGAACCTTGCAAAGTTTTAAGCCTTTTCATACTACTTTTATATCCACTAAATAGTTTTAAAGCAATTTCTTAGTATTTGGTTAAAATGTTTGTTCAGATACTTGAAAAATAAAATTTTCGACGAAACAGTTTAAATTAAACCCAGAAAGTTTTACCCTTACTGCGTTTTGAAACATGTTTGGTCTATATTAAACTGCGTAAACAAAACGAGCTTTAGTTCTGTCCTATGAACCAAATATACTTTCTCGGAAAGTGGAGAAAAATAAAAATACACGTGTATCGGCGATTTTCATGTACACATCAGAATTTTTTTATGTATAAAGTAAAAGCTCGTAGTCGTTCGTTTGTCCGCCTGTGTGAAAGACTTTGGATCGGATTGGAATTTTTTTTTCACTTTTTTCAGCATAACTTGAAGGGACTTTTAAGCTACTAAAGCGTTCCGAATAAAAAAAAAGACAAATCATTTTTTGTAGTTTATCAATAGTAACTTTCTAACACTAAACTGTTTATGACTTTTACAACACTTACAACTGCTATGACAGATGAAATATTGAATTGCACAACCAATATTGCATCATTTAAATTCGTTTAATTTATTTAATTTAAGCCATCTCAAATCATTTTGCCGCCACTACACATTAAGCTCGGTGTCGTATCAAATTTTGTTAAAAACTGGATCGTGAGGGCGAGGCGATTGCAAAATTTTTCCGAAATTGAACGGCACAAAGATTCATGCAGGTATTTTTATAAGAAGGCATTAAAATGTATTGTCTTTTTCAAAATTAAGATCGAGTCCGATGTTCTCACTCTTCACTCAAAGCTAAATAGTTTTAATGGCGGGTTCTGTAAAAACATGCTTGCACTTAATGCCTTAGCATCATAGAGAGGTGGTGCGATACCAAAGGATTGTCTATCAATCCTAACAAAACTGTCATAGTGTATTTCATCCGGAGAAGGAAAACATGAATCCCAGAGCCATCCCTGTGTGGTAGAAAAATACAATTCTCAATGGAGGCAAAATACCTAGGGGTCACACTGGATAGAACCCTCACGTGGAATGCTCTTTTGAATGCTATCCTAAACAAAGCAACAAGAGCTTTTTTCGACTCTACGACAAAACATGGGGGATATCTCGAAAAATGGTATGTTGGACATTTAATACTGTTGTAAGGCCAATAGTCACCTTTGCTTCCCTAGTTAGGTAGTAGAAGGCCACGCAAAGAATGGCAACAGAAAAACTAAGCAAACTGCATCGACTAGTTTGCATTGGCATAACAGGTGCGATGAGAACGTCCCCTTCTGATGCACTTAGTGCTTTAGTGGGAATACCTCCCTTCCCATATTCTGATAGATATAGAGGCAACACTACGATCACTACGACTTCCAAATATTTCGGAGTTGAAGCCAGGAAACATGATAAGGCATATGAAAGTAATAAATAAATTCATAGAAAATCCCATATTACAACTGTGTGACGTAATGTCCCTTAAGCTCAGATCTCAAGGAACTTTGAAGTGTTCATTGTGGAAAGGACACACTAGGAAACAGGGAATCCCTATAATGACCCTGACTGAGAGGTCTGGTTCACGGATGCATCGAAGTTTGAAAATCTAGGAATCGATACCAATTGGATGCTACCCCACCATATTTCAGGCAGAAATCCGTGCAATAGAAGTCTGTGGTAGAGAATGTCTGCGGAGGGACTCAACATCGAAGAGAATCTATATTATGTCGGACAGCCAAGCGGCCTTGCAATCCTACACAGTTACAATAAGCTAGTGGATGACTGCACTGAAATCCTTAACAACCTAAGAGCCCAAAACAAGGTTTTCTTAAGATGGGTTCCCGGAAATCAGGGTCATGAAGGTAATGAACAAGCAGATTACCTAGCAAAGCAGGGTTGCTATAGAATTCTATGGTCCAGAGCACTTTTGTGGACTTAAAAAAGCACACACCAGGGAAACTATAAGTAACTGGGAAGCAAAACATTTCAGAGTCACTGGATTGACTACCCAGGGTAAAAATGGGCTAAACTGTTTATACTTCCGGCAACGAAAGTATCAGCCAAACTCATTAATCTAAGCAGGGAGGACCTAAGAACTCTTACTGGGTACTATACAGGACACTGTGGTCTACGAAATCACCTAAATAAGTTAAGTATATCCGAAACCCAAATTTGTTGTTTCTGTGAGGTGGACACGCCGATTCACATTCTCGGCGAATGCGTCGCTCTCGCAAGGCAGATACTCTCCCACCTAGGTGTGTTACTCTTAATCCCTATGTGATATGGAGTAAGCAGCCTTAAGAGGTACTTACTTACTTACTTACGTCCACATACAAAATTAGGCTGAAAAGTCATGCACAATAGATCTGCAAAAAGCTCGCAGAGTTTCCAAGCCTAGAATAATAAAAATAAAACTAATAATAATAATATTACTGTGTAATGTACTCAAAATTATATAGTAAGTTTATTTCAACTTATTACGCCAGTAATATGCCTTTAGTTAAGATGAATTCCGTTCTCTTTCTAACACACTGCCGTTTGATACTTCGGCCAGTGTCAAACTCTTGTGGAACTCAGTGGAACATGCATTTAACACTGAACAAAGTGTCAAAGTTACCGGGGTTGCTGTCTTGAAAGCGACGCAGGCAAACAAAAAAAAGGAGCGGAATATCAGATATGGGTTTCTGTGATGTTAAATATTTTTGAACGAATTTAGTATGAAAATGTAGTGCATCTATATGGGTCCTACACAAAATTATACAAAAGTCTTGAATTGGGGTATCTGAGGACGCGTAGTTATTCCAGTATTAAGAATACAACCACGGTTGCTAAGTTTTTTCGAATTATTGGAAGCGAGACAAAAACGCGTCTTTAATACCTACCCCGGCGGTTTTAGTCGTGTTTTAGAAATTGTCCACGGTAATAAAGTATCACAATTTGTTAATTATAATTGTCCAAAACATATGGATTTTAAAGAAAGATGTAATTAAGTGCGCGTTTGAAAGTAAATAAGCATATTTCTTTGTAGTTTTACAATAAAAATTTACGCAGTGTTCGTTAGCACCTACTACACTTTTCTTGGACCTAAGAAGTACAACAGTGCCAAATAGTATCCACACGAACAAGAACAAGCATTTTATCATGTGAGCGTGGCTGTGTATGTGCGTGCTGCTACAAATCCTACTTGTAGACCTTTACAATGATCTGGGTATTGCATTCGATTCATCGTTTACTGATCATCTAAATTTTATAGTCCCCAAGGCATATTCCTTATTGGCCCTTATTAAGAGAAATGGATCTGAGTTAAAAACCCATATACTAAAAAGCTATTTACAATGCCTTTGTATAATCTAGGTTGGAATATGGTTCCATAATATGGAGTGCTTATTATCAGGTACATAAGAAAAGGATACATAAGGAAGGAACGTGTACAAGAAATATTTATGAAATACTGTTTATCTGATATAAGATTTGATTTGCCCCTCCCCTCATATATCTCAAGGTGTAGGCTAATAAATCGGCATACGTTAGAGAGCAGAAGGGTTATCTCATCCATAATATTTATTTACTATATTATTAATGGCAATATCCCATCTCCCATTCTTTTGGAGTCTTTGGAGTTTTAAGTTCCATCACGGAACTTGCGGCAACATAAAAGGTTTTCTATTGAGTCTAATTACGCTCTAAATAGGCCGATCACGCGCGCTCTAATTGCCATCAACTAAACAATGATCGTTGTATTGATTTTTTAGTATCCCGCTTTTGTTTTAAACATTTGTTATTCTCTTTCTTATGTTAATTTTTTAACACTTTTTACTTACGTATAAGAAACTTTTGTTAATCTAGTCTGTAAAATTATTGTAAATCATAGACTGGATAAAGAAATATGAAATGCAAATTAAATAATAAACAATATATTGATGAAACTGGTAATTTTTTATTCGTTAATTGACCTCCAATAACACCTCCTTTTAATTCAGTGCCAGATGCTTTTGGAAAGCGATCCCAAAATAGTCCAAAAGATTTTGAAATAGCCCCGAATCGTTTCCTTGAATAATCCCAAATGGTCCCCATATAGTCATAAAATAATGTAGAAAAGTCCTTAAACGATTCCGATATAGACTCGAAATGGTCTCTAAATAATTCCAAAGTCATCTCGAAAAAGTCCCTGAATAACCACGATTCAATTCCTCAGTAGTGATACGATGTAGAAAAATAAGAAAATTAAAAGTTTTTTTAGATGGACATGGCCCGCCCTTTTTTACTTCCTTTATATTAGGCCGGTTGAATGTTTGTCCGCTTTTCATACAAATCTTGCAATCGATTTTTAAGTAACTTCTCATTGAGCTACAAACGTGACACTTTACACATAGATTAGAACACCGTGACAACGCAACAAAAGGAAAAAAATTCGTTTGGTGGCGCACGGATCGAAAAAATAGATAATAATTTAGAAATTTGAAACCGGGTTTTAAGTAACTTCTCGATGAGTTAGAGGCTATAAATTTGGAGCTTAATTCAGAGGTATATGACAGCCGGGAATTTTAGGATTGATTTTTATGTAAGTTCTCATTGAGCTACAAGCATAAAACTTAACAGATAGGTTAAGACAGTGAGAAAATGTTAGAAAATGTGAAAAAAATAAAATAAAATAAGCACTCCTTTATACAAATGGACAAAAATCAGCGAAAAATGTTGCCTTATATAAAGACATATTCTTGCTAAACTTTGATTTTTAAATTTTGACATAGAAATTGCAAAAATATTTATGAGAAGTAAAAATATAAAAGTGGAGCGCACATTACTTGGATTGGAAAGTTGGTAGGAAAGGAGATATTATTATTATTATTAGTCCATCAATTGCGCTCCCTCCACCTTTATATTTTTACTTCTCATAAATATTTTGGCAATTTCTATGTCAAAATTTAAAAATCAAAGTTTAGCAAGAATATGTCTTCATATAAAGATACATTTTTTGATGGTTTTCGTCCATTTATATAAAGGAAGTGCTTAAAATTTTTTTATTTTATTCTTTTTCTGTAATCTTTATAAAACTATTAATATCATAATTCGAACAAAAGTCGACCTAACCGAACGTAAGTTCGTATACGGACTGTTTTTATGACAAGATCTGTTTCTTCTAAATATGGGTTCATTGGGTTGGAAGCCACGGCCGGTTTTATACCCAGCCGTCGTTAATACAATAGACGTGGCACCGCCCACATTTAGGAAAACAATTTAAAAGTTTTGCAAGCCGTAAATCAAAAGCGTTTAGAAACACTTTAGAGTTCGAGGTCTTTGGAAATGACTATCTTAGGAAAATAGTTGAAGACTACGCCCATTTTTTTTTAGTTGATTACATAAACATTTAACCATCACAAAATTGGCGTAATATTATGACGAATAAAATAGCTACATCACTATTATAGATATGTTAGTGCAAAGTACGAAAATATTAAGAAACCTCGTTTATGGTCCACGTCCGTCACTTTTATTTCAACCATTCACAAAACCTTTAATAACAAAGTCTAACAAAAAGCCAGAGAGTTCAACGAGATTTGGTTAGAATATTGTTTCTATGACAGTAAATGTTTTATAGCTGCTTCCGAAAGACGCTAGCCATTATCCAGTGACTTTTCCAGCTTCGTATCACACTCAATTCTCACAAGAATGCTCTGGATCATAGGTAGACTTTTGAAGCAGAGGTCGTGATATTTTTGTACACATGAGTTGTTATAGACAGATGTTGCCGTTGTGTTTTATTTAACACATACGGCGTTAAGCTTAGTAGCGACATCTATTTTTGGAACAAAAAAGGTTTATTACAGGCAGCGTTGCCAAAGTAAAAATTCAAAAATTATCTAGCTCACGGTTTAAACCAGACTTCTATCTGGATTTATTAGCTCAAATCGTTGTTGTTGCATTTACATGCAAAATTATTTATCTGGCTCTGGATCTTTGCAACCGGATAAAACCCGTTTTTTCACATTGCGCGTAATAACAAACGCTTATCATCACTTAGATAATGTTTAGGATACCTATCTATCGGTAATTATTGAAAACTCGCGGCTGTGGTAAAATAATTCGCTACAAAATAGATTGTGATTTTTAGCATAGACAAGCATCTTTGTTGGTCATAGTGTATAACCTAACTGTTCGGTCATAGAAGTTGAGAATCGTGTAGAGATAAAACGAAGAGACACATTTCAGTTGCAACTAAGTATAATCATGTCCAAGTGAGCTTCTCTCATCAGGGAAGCTACCACCCAACCTGAAGTATAATCATACTGAAATTTATCAGTATTAATTTTCTGCTCAACAATTCCATAAGTGTAGATAAAGTTATGCGCTTAGCAGTCTATATAGAGTATAAGTATATATGGGGTATTCCATCCCATTTCGACCAATTTTGAACCCGACCCCTTTAGAATTGGCTGAAAGTTTTTCTTCTTTTTCTATCGAAAGACGTTTTTCAGAAGTTTTCAAATTTTTTCATCCAACTCAAAAAAGTTATGAATTTAAAAAAAAACACCGTTTTTGTTTTCAAAATGCTATAACTTTTTCAAAAATTGACCGTTTGGGATTTTTTTAAATTTTTTTTAAATGTACTTTTCGGAAAAAATTCAAAAAATTTTAATGTAATTTTTCAGTTTTTCCAGAGTTTTCGAATTTCGCCAGTTTTTTCTCATAAAAAACCTCAATCAATTCTGCAAACGGTGTTTTTTTTCAAAATGCTATAACTTTTTCAAAAATTGACCGTTTGGGATCATTTTTTTTTGTAAAATATGTTTTTAAAGGTACTTTTCGGAAAAAAAAACAAAAAAAAATGTTTAAGTTATTGTTTTTTCAATTAAATATTCCCGGCCCACTCCGGGATTAGTGGGATGATTGCAGAATTGATTGAGGTTTTTTATGAGAAAAAAAGGGCGAAATTCGAAAAATCTCGAAAAACTGAAAAACTACAAAAACAAAAACTTTAAAAATTTTTTGAATTTTTTCCGAAAAGTACATTTAAAAAAAATTTAAAAAAAAAGATCCCAAACGGTAAATTTTTGAAAAAGTTATAGCATTTTGAAAACAAAAACGGTGTTTTTTTGAAATTCATATAATTTTTTGAGTTGGATGAAAAAATTTGAAAAACTTCTGAAAAACGTCTTTCGTAAGATAGAAAAAGAAGAAAAACTTTCAGCCACTTCTAAAGGGGTCGGGTTCAAAATTGGTCGAAAAGGGATGGAATACCCCATATGTATATGCATGAAAAAAACAAAGATTATATGTATGTGTATGAGAGCACACGTTGGGTATATACATTTTCGGTGGCGTACGAACTTACACTTCCTTAATTGGTTCTGCTATTTTCAAGTCTAAAACTACATTTAACTAGAGTGCATTGAATAGATAGATCAATTATGAAAACTGCGATTTTAAGTTATAACAGAAAGTTTTTTGAAATATCCAATTCGCTCCCACCCTCCAATATCGTCTATCATGAAAAGCATTATCTGATTTTTAGAAAAATTTGCAAAACTATATTCAAAGACACGCTTCACAACAAAAGGCTTTTGGAATTTTAATTATATAATCCGTATGCCGCAAATAATGTTGTTTTTTTTTGCGTAACACTCTTTCATATCTTTTTTGGGGTTTTCAGCATGTCACTGCATTAATCTAAAATATTATAAATAAAAACGTGCTACTAAAAATCATCTATAAATGAGAGAAAATTCAAGGAATAAAACACTCAACTTGAATTTATATTAACACTTACTTTCTCATCAGCAAGAACATGAAGAATATTATAAAAATCGTTTGTTTTACGCTGCTATTCGCAGGTAAGCTGCAATACTTTTTGAACTTATTATTCAGTAATTTGGTTATTTCGCGTGATTCTCCCTCTAAGACTTACCTCCGAAGAGATTTGGGCCAAGCGAGGAAACTACGAATTGGCAGGGGACCTAAACGTTTTGTGTCGACTCGACCGGAATCTGTAAACCAGATGAAACTCGCTGAGAAGCTCCCATTGAAATACATACGGTGTGTTTGCCAGATCACTACAAAAGGGTGACTCTGCTTACAGAAACTTTTTATAATAGAAAAACCTTTTTTCTAAATAATAAATATTACTTTGCGGGGGATTTGGGGCCAGAACCTTTGGTGTGGTAGGCGAAGTTCGCAAAGATTTACGTTTATTTCGAACCTGCGTAATACTGAAACTATCTTTGCATTCGTGAGCTCAAAAGAGTTTGGAGATACATATTTACTAATATAAGGATGTAGATAGTTAGCTGGAAATTGATCTCAAAAATATGCGATATTGAACTTTTTTTCTAAAACTGTCGAGTCCAAATGATGTGTTTAAAAAACCTTCATTAAAAATACACCTACCCCTAACGTATATGTAAAGATTTAGTTCGAAATCCATTTAATTAATAGTAGAATATAATTTCAGCGTTGGCTGTACAAAAATGTGATTCACAGGAGTATGAGGAGGAATATGCCGAGGAGGAACCTGCAGGAGAAGAATATGCCGAGGAGGAACCTGCAGAGGAGGAATATGAAGAGGAGGAACCTGCAGAGGAGGAATATGAAGAGGATGAACCTGCAGGAGAAGAATATGCTCAGGAGGAATATGCAGAGGAGGAACCTGCAGAGGAAGAACCTGCAGGAGAAGAAAATGTAGAAGAGGGACCTGCAAAGAAGGTGTCTAAGCAAAACAAGTGGCTTAATAAGGTTAAAGATTTTGGTAGAAAAACTAAAAATACTGCGCAAAAATATTTTGGTAAAGCTAAAGGAGTTGCAGAAAAAGCTGGCAATCAAGTAACAAAAGCTTATAAAAAAACTGTTGGTCAATTTAAAAAACTTTTCGGGTGAGTAAATAAAAGGGTATGAAGAAGATGGCAATAAAAAATAATTTTTCGAAATCTTTGCCACTGTTTTCTTACATTTGTTGAGCTAAAAGTTGGTTGCAAATAAAAAAGCTTTTACTTATTTATGTAGAAAACTTCAAATTGCTTAGACTGAAATCAAATATATTTACTTTCTTGATTACCGCTTAACGGTTGGGGCCATCATCATCGCTTCATAGTTGGGCTAACTGGCGCCAATTGGTCACACTAAGGGAGTTTATATCGTTATCCATGTGGTCCCTCATTTTGTTGTGAGTCACCCTCTTCCTCTGCTATATACTTTTTAGCCGGGCAGCAACTTTCGCTTTGTTTTAATTCTCTGGACTATGTGGGTGTCTGCATAAAGCTTGTACAGTTCATATTTAAATCTTCTTCGGAACTCCCTCTCGCCAATACGTAGAAACCAATAAATCTTTCGAAAAACTTCTCTCTCAAATACTCCTACAGCCGCGTCATCTGATATTTATCATGATACATGCTTGTCCACCATACAGCAGCAGGCATACGGTAATTGACTTGTAGAGCTTGATTTTCGTTTGTCGATAGAGGACTTTGCTTTTCAATTTCCTACCTAGTCCTAAGTTGCATTTATGGGACAAGAGTGATTCTTCGCTTGAGGCTGCCAGCAGTGGCGTGGTTTCCAAGGCGCAAATGCGCTGGCTTTTTACTCGATGAAAGCAGATGCTTTGTTTTTTCCTGGTTCACCATCAAACCCATCTTTTCCGTTGCTTTTTCCAGTCTGGAATAGTCACAACTTACGGCGCGGGTGTGCAGGCCGATGACAGCAATGCCATCAGCATACGCCAGTAATTGCATGCTTTTAGAGAATATTGTTCCAAAGCGGTTTCGTTCTGCGGCTAGTAATTATCTCCAGCATTAATTTAAAGAAATCGAATGATAGGGGGTCACCATTAACCTTTCGCCCTGAAACTTCGTTTAGCTTCGAACGGCTCGGGACAAGTTCGTCGCAATTTCGTTTGAGGTGATGGTGTTGCTCAACGTCATATTCCACAGTCTTATAAGTTTTGCAGGGCAATCAAATTCATACAGAGCGGCTTAATATTTGGGACAACTTTCTGACGGAAAATAGGCTGTTGAATATGTCTGAGCGATTCAGGGCGGCCCGCCGTGTTGCGTTGGTAGCGTAGGCTGAGTTCATGTTGCAGGAAAATCAACATCAAAAAATTAGGAACAATACTTTTCAATCAGAAAAAAATTAGTTTTTCTAAGCTTGGTCGCTCCTTGGTAGTGCTTTGGAAAACATCCCGAGTACATGCTGCTATGAAAAGCTTCTCAGTGAAAATTCATTTACCTCGTAGATGTCGTTCAGATTGGACGTAAAACATGTCGACACCGAAGAACCTTTTGAAATCGAATGAGGCTTCCCAATGCAATGACTCGCTTTCCTGTGATTTGTTCAGCCTAATGCTGCAGAAGATAGCACTAGAAGCGTACAAGAATTAAAAATTTCCGGAGTATGCTGACGACATTTACATACATTATTATGTCTTCTTTTCTTTTTAAAGAGTCAAAACAGTGAGCCTTGCGATAAGAGAGGACTAGAAGTGTAAAAAATAGTGGATCTTTTGCTAAGAGAGAACTTGACGAAGTACATGCTGTCATCCACGAAAAATCGTTACTGTTGTTAAATATAAATTTGAGACAGTGAAGGGCTTCGTCTTACTACAATTAGCATCAACAACTAAAACAATATCAGCTAATAAAGCAATTGGAGAACAGCTCTTGCCTACACTTTGGACTGAGTAGGAAACTGGAAAAAGAAGCCCGTCTATCGAAGAACAAAAATCACTCTCTACAAGTCGCTCTTCATACCTGTCTTGATGTATGCTTCAGAATTATGGACAATGTTGAGAGAAGATGAGATGGCTAAGTTATGTCCAGTGTTGCCAGAACTTTTTCAGAAAAAAAGGCTAGGTTGACATAAATAAAAAGCTAAAAAAGGATAAATAACAAGTAAGGAAGGCTAAGTTCGGGTGTAACCGAACATTACATACTCAGCTGAGAGCTTTTGAGATAAAATAAGGGAAAATCACCATGTAGGAAAATGAACCTAGGGTCACCCTGAAATATGTTTGTATGTCAAGGGTATAAAATGGAAGGTATTAAAGAGTATTTTAAAAGGGAGTGGGCCATAGTTCTATAGGTGGACGCCATTTCAGGATATCGGCATAGAGGTGGACCAAGGGTGACTCTATAATGTGTTTGTACGATATGGGTATCAAATGAAAGGTGTTAATGAGTTCTTTAAAAGGGAGTGGGCCTTAGTTCTATAGGTGGATGCCGTTTCGAGATATCGCCATAAAGGTGGACCAGGGGTGACTCTATAATATGTTGGTACGATATGGGTATCAAATTAAAGGCATTGATGAGAGTTTTAAAAGGGAGTGGCCCTTAGTTGTATATGTGACTTCTCGACTTCGCTTAATTTCGCCCAGTATAATTGGGGCGTCTACAGGCAAAGCTTCAAGGGCATGCGCTATTTTTAGCTAGCTCATCCGCTTTTTCATTCCCCTCTATTCCTATATGCCCATGGGACCCTCTATAGATGTATGCTTCTCCGTGTCCCGATTCTCTCCAGGGACTGCTTACACTCTAACACGCATTTAGATGCTGTGCCATGCGAGATTATTGCCTTAATTGCTGCTTGACTGTCAATATAAAAGTTAACACGATTGCAGTTTCCAGGGTTTCTACTGCTTTGGTTACGGCTGCTTTTTCCGCTTGGAAAACGCTACATTAATCCGGAAGCATGTAGGATCTGTTTATTTCCGCATCAGCAAAGTTTACCGCAGATCCTACTCCTTCTACTACTGTTTAGGCAGGATGCCTAACTTTTCCGCATCTGTTTGCGATCCCCCAATGCAACTCTGCGAATCGATACTCGACTTAATTTATAACCACCCACACCATCACCGCCACATGCATGTGCATGCATGTATATGCACGTGTATGTGTGGTTTTTGTCAGCACTCATGCATATGTATGTCGGGGTTGATGTGTGGGTGCCTTTCCCCTCCAAAACGGAGGATTTTGCGGGCCAACGGTTGTAGCTTTTTATACAACCGGCCTCTTGGATTCTAACAGCCATCCTGTTCACATCTGCCGCCAGCGATCTCTGCCGTAATTTTTTGCGTTTATTCAGATAATATTGTAACCTTTGATATTTTTCATTTACCCAATAAATCATATCTATTATAACGAGAAATCTCGTGTTCTCTCATTTTATTCCAACCCGCTGGGTTATAACACTGAGATCGACCCGGTGCGCCCACCTACCTCCAAGATTAGACGCACCCCGGCCGAACAACTACTTTGGAACCATCCCTGTACAAATGTATCGCCTTGTCCGCCATTTGAGCACCCTTGCGCAAACCGTCCACCTCTATTGTGGCCTTAGTATCGCCCTCGAAGCGCAGATAGGGAATCAGGTAGTCTGTTCGTCTTGTGATTGATGATGCTATACTACTATGGGCCGTATGGTCGGCGCTCAAGCTGCCCCGAGGCACCGAGCATGGTTGCAGTTTTTAACGCTATGTTCTCTGCTGCCAGGTCTACAGGTAGAGAACCATCCAATCATACCTTGATATATCACGTTCGAGGCTCAGTTAATATCCAAAGCATTGCTGGATGTTGGACCAATTTATGTAGGGACATTTCCCCTGTTGGCTATCTGCAAATTTGTTACAAAATAGATGATAACAAAATAGGATGTAACAAAATAGAGATTCGCTTCTCTCGTTCGTATCTGCTCCTCCCAACACACTGTGGTGCGCATTTGCATCCGCGCCTATGACCAACCGCCCTTTGCGCCCTTCATCCTGTACTAGCCTCAGGCATTCCATCGGTGGAACCTCCGCAGCATGGGCCATGTAGCAGGATGCCAGGATAAATGCCTGCTTTTATTCCTTTGCTCAACGGCGACCACTATGAGGGTCCTCAGTAGTGTAATTAGGCAGCATATATGAATGCGTCTGTTTCCTTACCATTACTACAGCTCGCACCCTTCCTTCCGTTTGCGCATAGTAAACGCCAAATCCGCGCGCGCTAAGTCCAGAAACCTCTCCTTCCGATGAGAGCCACGGCTCCTGGATCAGCGCCACGTCAAACGAACCCTCCTCAAGGGTTAGGAGGAGTTTGCTCGACGCTACTTTACTGTGTTGGAGGTTTATCTCTAGGACTCGCAGCACCATTGGGCTGTTTGGCCCCCTCCAGCACCTTCGTCGTGACGTCATCCTCCTCCCCTGACCCTTTTCGTTTAGAGTGTTCGAAGCCCCCTTCAGCCTCTTGTAACTGTTGTGCCGGGTGTTCCTCTGTGCGACTCACAGCACCATCTGGCTGTTGGCCCTCTTCTAACACCTTCGTTGTGACGTCGGCTACTTCCACCTGCCTTTTTTCCCTTAGGCTTTTGAGGCCCTTTTCGACTTCGCCCACTTCCCAGCTTGTTAGGATTTTTATCCTCGGGACTTCTTTTCCTGAGTCGCATATAAATTTTGCTGTACCAAAGACATTTTTCCACGCTTCGCGTACAATATATCCTCCGCCTGATTGTTTATTTGGAAGATGTAGAACTGACCTTCCTCCGTAGGCCGAGATACAGTAAGTACCTTCCCATCCTGTGTCGGTATGTTCGGATTCTGATGCTGCAGAAGTCGCAGTGTATCCTTCGACTTCATCACGCATGGTTCTCCATACCTTAACTTTTGGTACCGTGGGGATTTGCGCTTTATCCACCACCTCAAACCGCGCGTTCGTGCCTTGCCTTTGGAGGTTTGGAACCACTTCCTCCAGCCACCGCAAGCTCGCGATGTTGTCGCACGCTATCATCTTCACACCATTATACCACCCCCACATTTTAAACTGCCTTCGAGCTACTTCTACCGCCTCATGGGCCCATTCCAAGTGCTAGATCTCCACTTCTGTTCGGTCGACCACTGCTCCCAGGCATTGGACAATTCTTAGTGCTGCACGGTACTGCGAGAGAGCTCTTTTACTTCCTCTTCTCCGTACCCTTTTCCATTCTTCTGCTCCGTTTTCATTTGTGTACTTTTCCAACACTGAGTTCATTGAATCAGCACTACTCTCGCTCCCCGAGTCCGACGCATCGCTTAATGCGTATTTTTCGTCCTTGGCTTGCGACTCAGTCTCCTCTTATTATCCTTATTACAATTTGGTAATGAGTCGTTCATCTTGGTCGTACGACCACCTGCCCGACAAGGTGGGCTCAGCGGTACAGTATTATATACGGGGAAAGAACCGTCAGCCACAGCAGTGCCCCTTGCTGTGGTAAGGCCATCAATACTTCCCGAGGTGGAAGGCTCCGTTCGAATACAGCCGAATTTATCATCTGGCTGCAAATCGTCCAATAGGCACGGTCCGCATAACACCCTGGATTAGGGGGTTGGCAGTTCTTAGTCACCGACAACCCGCCGCCCTTCTATGATTCGAAACGGCGTAAATGCCAGTCCTAAACAGCTCCGCCTCATAGCCGGGCGCTATGGAGATCGGTTAAGCCCTCACACCAACGACAATCCCCTAGCGAGGGGATTAAGAAACAATCAGAAAAACCCTAACGAAATGGGTAAAATAGAAAAAGTTGTATGAAGTTGAAACGATTTATTTCATAATTATCCTAGCCGCATACCGAGCCTAATTTACCAGTAAGTATCCTATTATAGCAGGATTTTTTTTTGTTACATTTTTCTACAATACCAATATGTCAGTTCCTATGTTCTTATATTGTTACAAAAGGGATTGTTGGTCCTAACGATCCCTTTTGGGTATAAATGGGTACAATTAGTTTCGTCATAGGACATGCTCAAACAAAAGGGAACAGTTCAACTCATACAAAGAGATCAAAACTGGTATTGGTCGCATACTCTTTGCGACTCATCCCGGATTCATCCTAGTCTAACCGCATTTGTTTTGCAGGGAATTGCTCATATTCATACATGTAAACACGAACTTGACAACAGGTTTTCTCTTTGCAGATTTTTCGTAACTGTCTTTTCTCATTGTCGCGCTCTCGCCAACAAACTGGAAGATAAGACGGCGAAAACCGTCGTATCCTTGGCGATTTCAACGCCCACCACGATCTCTGGTATTCCAGCTTGCCAGTCGACAGCAAAGGCAGGCAGATAGCAGAGCAAATACACAATACGACCTTCTGCACGATAAACGGCGATGCCCCCACCAGAATTGCAGGCAATTCCCACAGCTCAACTCACATCTCAATTGTCAGTGCAGGGCTCATAAATTACGTTGAATGGCAACCGATCCTTACTTTAGCTTCTGATCACCTGCCCATAATCCTTTCAGTCGAGCGACCTGTCAATTTATCACCTCTGAAAAGCGGATTTTCATTAATTTTAAAAAAGCCAATAGGGAAGATTACACAACCTTCACAAACCAATATTTTGCTACTTTTCCTGTTCCGACCGATGTCCGGCAGGGCGAGCGTGCGTTCCGCAAGGTCATCGCTTCAGCTTCCGCACGCTTCATCCCGGCTGGTAGAATACCTGAAATCATACCGCATTTCCCGGCTGAAGCCGCAAATTTAGCAAGAGAACGTGACTTTGCGAGACCCCTAAACCCTAGAGACCCCCTTATTAGGAGTCTTAATTTGGATATCATGCGGCTGGTAAATGAACATAAACGTACTAAACGGGAGGAGCATCAAAAGAACTCTAAACTGTGGTCAACTGTCAAATTCTTGCTTAATCCTACCAAACACAAATATAAAGTTTATATAGCCTTTGGGGATAAAACTTTATCCGATTCGAAGAAATGCGCGAGCGGCTTTTGCCCAAAATTTATAATGCATTCTTCTATAAACAAAGCCAGACGTCGTGCTAGCAGACGATCCCATAAACATAAACACAACGTCCCACCCATTAACATCACCCCCACAGAGGTTGAAGCAGCCATCCGTAAGGTCAGGCCTTCCAAGTCGATAGGTCCCGATGGAATAGCCATGCCAATGCTTAAACACCTTGGCGATGAGGGAATAAAATACCTAACACATGTTTTCAACTTGTCACTGGAATCCTTCGTCATTGCCGAAAAGTGGAAAATGGCAAGGATAAACTCGCTACTATATATATATATTATTCGGCGAACGAAAATCATACTCTACAAGTCACTTATCGTACCCGTCCTGCTGTATGGGGCAGAGGCATGGACCATGACAACAGCAGATGAAGCGGCTTTGGAAGTGTTCGAGAGAAAAGTTCTTCTAAAGATTTATGGACCTCTATGCGTTGGCGATGGCGAGTACCGAAGAAGATTTAATGATGAGCTGTACGAACTCTACGCAGACATCCACATAGTCCAGTGAATTAAAACGCAGCGGCTGCGCTGGCTAGGCCATATTATGTGCATGATGCTCCGGCCAAGAAAGTGTTTCTATCGGAACCCGCCTATGGAAGCAGAGGTAGAAGGCGGCCCCAACTCCGTTGGAAGAACCAGTTGGAAAACGATTTAAACTCCATTGGTGTGACCAATTGGCGCCGGTTGGCGGAGCGAAGGAGCGACTGGCGCGCCTTGTTGGACGGCCATAACCGTTAAGACGGTTAAGCGCCAATTAAGTAAGTAAGCAAGTAAGTGCCAACGAAGGCGAGTCCTATCCACCGATATCACTCCTTTCGCCAATAGCAAAGACATTGGAAACCGGCTCCATCATTTCACGGCAAACCTTCGCCTTGCAAAGCACCAACATGATTTCCGTAAAATGCACAGCACCATCACCGCGCTCAATGCCATTAAAACTCAGATCAATTACGGGTTATATCAGCAAAAACCCCATCATAGGACTCGTAGTACTTAACCTGTCAAAAGCTTTTTACTGAGTCAACCACGGCACGCTACTTCAAGACATAGAAGGCTCACACCTTCTTGCTTGTCTAAAAAGATGGACCGCTAATTACCTGAGTGGTCGGCAGGCGTCGGTTGAATTTAGGAACGAAATTTCTAAACCTAGAAAAATTAACCCTTCTTCGGCCGCTACAAGAACCCGCTGTAATTTTTCAATTTCCTATTAAGGCAGGGCTTATAAATATGGGTTGGTCGAAAATTCGACCGCTAGCCGAAAACGGTCTAGTATGCAAAAAAATACTCTTTTTTGAAAAAACTTTAGCACACAAAGTCAAATATATTTAATTTTGTTTCAACTAAAAGTATTTTTTGATGTGATATTGATACATACATCAGCTTAAAAATTTGTATGCTATTCATCAAAACATTTAGTATGTAAAAAAATATTGTATTTTATAAGCTTCTATTTAGTTTCCTTTGGCTGTTGTTTGTAATCAAATCTAGCAAGTTAAATTTGATACACTTCCCCGTGTCCGATTGAGCTGAAATTTTGAACGCATGTATAACTCCGATGAAAATGCAATATTACTTTGCGAGAATTCGATAAATTAATCGATAACAGAGTTATCGGTAAAGATTTGTGCTCATCTTGGCATAAAAGCCTAAGTCGTCAAGAACGCAGGTAACTTCGCTTTGTTTGTGCATGCAATGAACGTAGAAGTTAGGCTGTTATCGCTAAATGTTGCATAATTTTCTGCGCACTTGATTTTGTTTTACAAATTTTTGGCGATGGAATTTTACCTAAGCAAAAGTTGGAATTTTATTTTAAAAGAGATTTAACCCATAGAGCAGAGATCTGCAATGAGTAGTTGTAAAATGAACGCGACATAGGCAAAATTACAATAAAATATGATTTTAAGTTAGTTAACACTCGAATCGAAGAACTTGACTGTTCAAAGTTGACTTCGAAGAAACCTTGTAATGTTGATGCATTAAAAGAAATGGATAGGATGAGAAACGTTACAAATAACTAAGTAAAGATTACATAACTAATTTAAACAATATTTTACCCTACTAAAAATTTAAAAAATTGATATTTAAATTAAATTTAAGAAAAAGCTTCTCTAAGAACAAGCTTTTTTTACATGTTAATAAAATTAACAAAAAGTAAAAAATAAATTGACTGTAAAGAAATATAACACTTTATAAGTTCATTGTAACCTTTAACGATAATTAGGCTTTTTCGTCTGCGACAAAAAAATTCCATATTTTACATATTTATATATTTTAACATTAAAACGAAATTATTTATATATAAATAAATAATATAAATATTTGTATATAAATAATAAATTAAATTATTAAATCTTACAGTTTATGTCACAGTCCTAATTGTTCTAATAAAAGCGCGTTACGTTGTGATAGCAAGGAAATGAGGTCTTAAATATTCTTAATTATACCATCAAACTTCAACACGCTTTTTATTAGCCCTGCCCTCCTTCCTCTTCACTTTTTCTTAATCCTTTTGTTCTCTCCCCCTCCGTCTTTTTCGCTTCATATATCTCTATCTTCGTTTCACTCTATCTCTTTCCCATTCTCCTTCTCTTTCCCTCTTTTCTCTACTCTCAAGTTTTTCCCATTCTTCTTCATCCTTTATTGCCAGTCCCAGAGGGTGGTATGTATTTTGTTCCAGTCCCATTCCGAGTCCGAGTCCCAGTCCCACACCGAATCTCAGTCCTAGTCTTAGTCCTAATCCCAGTCCCAGCCCGTCTCTGGTCTACTTCCCGAAAAAAAGGATCGTAAATACTAATATAGGCAAATTTATATACCAAATTTCAGGCCAATCGAATAGGACGTATGTAAATAGGTATGTGGGTATTATTAATTCATGTCTTTATTTCGGCTTCGCATGCATATTTATCAGTTTTGCCAGGTTGATGCGACTAAATCGAATATCACAATTAAATTATTTAAAGCTCTCAGCAGCAGCTTTCATTTGATATCCATATTACAGACACATTCTAGGGGTATCCGGGTCCAGGTTTTGGCCTATATCTCGAGACCCTAGTCACCCAGGGGCATAAAGATTACTCTGTACTAAAGCACACACCAACAGCTTCAATTTGATATCCATAATGTAAAACCACATCCTAGTGTTACCTTGGTCCATTTTTTGGCCTATATCTCGAGACTATAGTCACCAATAGGTATGAAAACTTCCCTGTACTAAAGCTCTCATCAACAGCTTTCATTTGTTATCCATATTCTATAAACACATTCTAGGAGTACCCGCGTCCACGTTTTGGCCTATATCTCGAGACCCTAGTCACCCAGGGGTATAAAGATTACTCTGTACTAAAGCACACATCAACAGCTTCAATTTGATACCCATAATGTAAAAGCACATCCTAGTGTTACCCTGATCCAGGTTTTGGCCTATATCTCGAGACCCTAGTCACAAATACATAGGTATGAAAATTATCATGTACCAAAGCGCTCAGCAACAACTTTCATTTGTTATCCATGTTGTATTACCACTTTCTAGGGGTACCCGGGTCCACGTTTTTGCCTCAATCTCGAGACCCTAGTCACCAATAGGTATGAAAACTGCCCTGTACTAAAGCACTCATCAACAGCTTTCATTTGTTATCCATATTCTATAAACACATTCTAGAAATACCCGTGTCACGTTTTGGCCTATATCACGAGACCCTAGTCACCCACGGGTACAAAAAAAATCTCGTATCAAAGTACTCATAAACAGCTTCCATTTCATACCCATATTGGTCAAACATATCCCAGGATTACCCAAGTCCACGTTTTGATCTCAATACCCTAGCCAGAACGGGATAAAGAGTATCATATTTCTGTCTCCTGGTTATAAGCTACCCCTCCACCAATTTTCAGCCAAATCTGTTCATCCGTTCTTGAGTTATAAATACCAACACCACTTTCTTTTATATATATACCTCACATTAGAAAATTCAAAAATAACAGCATTTCTCCACTATTTAATGGATGTTGTTATACATACAAATCTTCCTCTTCAATTCCTCTATCTACTAAAAAAAGCGCATCAATATCCGCTGCGTAGTTTTAAAGGTTTGAGCATTCAAAGGGACATAGGGACAGAAAAAGCGACTCTGTTTTATACTACGTAGTGATAGTGATACACGCAAAAATACCAAAAAATAAAACTTTTGTTTAAGAATTTTAAGGAAATGTTCAATATTTTTAACGAAAGAGTATTTTTCAAGAGATGTATGCTTTCTTAAGCTGGAGACATTGGTGCTTTATCGGTAACCGTATCGGTAACCTTATAACAGCTGATTCGACCAATCTTATGAGAATCAATGCAATCGATTATTGGTGCCGCTAAGGTCGTAACCGTATCGTAGCCAACCAATTGGGTTTTGGTTTACCGTCGTAACGATAAACAGCTGATTACGTTAGGGATACGGATACAGCGATACGACATACGGCACCAATGACTCCAGCTTTAACCATTTATTATTATTTGTGTATGTCCATACATATGTATGAATGTGAAGCTGATATGAAAATACATAGTACATACCTATAAACCTACGGCCGAAGTTAAATAACGCAGCGAATGTGTCGCATAATGCCTCACTCAAAAGTAATTTGCTCGCACAGTTGACACCGAACAATCACACACACGAATTTTTTGGTAAAAATGTTACTTTTGTTTAAACAATTTGGCTGATATAAGAGAGGAATCAAGTATTTTTTTTAAATCCATCCATCCGTTTATGAGTTATAGCTGTGTAAACATTAATTTTATGATTTTTTACTACATTTTGGTAATTTGCCACGCCCCTATAATATATATCTTCAAGTTATATTAACTGTACCACCTCACGTAGCTAAGCTTCCAAATGCAAAAACTCGTTTTAAAATCGGAGCATTCTGTGTGAAGTTATGTGCATACATGGCATTTAGCGACTTTATTTTATAAGATTTTTAGATAGATAGATGTATTATATGGAATTCTTTTGTCGCAGACGAAGAAGCCTAATTATCGTCAGGTTACTTATAAAGTGTTATATTTCTTTACAGTCAATTTATTTTTTACTTTTTAGTTAATTTTATTAACCAATAATAAAAGCTTATTTTTAAAAAAGTTTTTTTTCATATTGCTGATTTTTGATAGCCTTTTTTTTTCTTTAATGTTATTTGCAAGTAAAAGTGGTGTGTTTTTTGCATAACTTACATCGCCGATATTTGTTTTCAACGCTTTTCATGACGGCGTGTACTCTTTCGTTGCTGCGAGGAAGATTTGACGGATGACGTATGCCTTCATCTCCATCCTCATCTTCATCCTCACCCTTATCCTCGTCGTTATTTTCGTATGTCAATAATTCGGTTGTGACTTTGGAACGAAAATCAATTTGTGAAAGTGGTTTCGTCTTTTCGATTTTTGATATCATACAGTGGAGCTTCCATGCATTGACCATTGCGTTACGAAGAGCGTTTGTCCATATTGGCCACCACCATTTCTTTCCTCGTATATATATTCTGTAATTTGCCACCGCATTATCATGAAGGTCCACTCCACCCATGCCGTGATTATACTGTTGAATAACTTTTGGCTGTGGAATAGTGATAGTCTTTTTTTGCTTCCGACATTACCTTTTAGCGGAAACAATTGGTTCGACTGTGGAGTTATTAGTTATAACATTGACAACGGCATTATCGTTCCACCGAACAGTCAATGTTTGTTAGTTACGATCCAGTTGCTGGTCAAATGTATGGCGCATTTCTCTTTTTAAATTCCTCAACGGAGATTTGCTCATTCTATTTTCGCGAATAATACCAGTTGCAAAAAATCGACGCTCATTCAAAAGGCATATAAGGTGGTATGAAGAGAAAAACGTATCAAAGTAAATAATATAGCACTCAGGGTCAGATACATTTGAAAGAAAGTCTAAGACAGTTTCTGCGCCTAGCCCGATATTGTAATTGTGAGATGTTGCTGCACCACCGTACAATGAACTAGGAAATTAGTATCCACTTTCACAGCATAAGCACCATAACGAAAACGAATCGGTTTTCCTTTGATGAACATTTTGCATGAGTGACGACCAAAGTACGGAATCATCTGTTCGTCTAGGAGAGAATATGGCTAAAGACTCCGAATTGCATAAACCTTTTGTTGAGATTGTCAGTAAGAGGGCGAACCTTGGCAAATCGGTATGTTGCATTTAAATTGTTGTTATCAGCGAGATGAAAGAACTGTGTAATTGTTTATGTAATGTTTTAAACCGATTGCGACTCATCGCCTCTTTCACAATTGGAACCCCCATGTCTGGTCGATTAGACCAGTAGGGGTCAATATGTGGTAAAGTATGGTACCCCGGTAGAGGTACAAAATTCCAATAAATCTACGTATTTCCAAAAACTTCAAACAAAAAAAGTAGAGAATTAGAAATTTCGAAAGCAAAAGTAAGTACATTTTCAATTAAGTGAAGATGCTCACTTGCATCTCTTTTAATAATAAAAAGAATATTGCTGTATTTTGTTCCATCCTACTTGACGGTTTCTAGCCAGCGGTCGATTTTTCGACCACTAAAGTTTACGCACATGAAAGGTTAGAATTATTGCAATATACATGTGGCACTTTTTTTGAATCTTTTAATTTCGTCTTTTTCCTTCACAATAAATTAGTAATAATTTTCCGCTTTTTTGTTTTTCCTTATTTTTTTATCTGTGATAATTTCATTATTTTACTATCTTTCCTAACAAGTCTATCTTTTAGGAACTAACTAAACTCTAAATTTTCTAGTCCTGAAAACGGATCAATAAATTAACACTTAGCTTTAGAGATATGAGAGTCCAAAGTTGGTGGTCGAAAAATCGACCAGCGGTCGAAAATGGGTTAAACAGGGGTTCCAAAGGGTGGTGTCCTATCTCGGCTTCTGTTCAATTTTACATATCAAAACTCCCTTCCCAGAAGGAGTCACAATCAATTGCTATGCTGACGACTGCACGATTATGGCTACAGGACCTGGCCTTTCAGTTGATGAATTAGTTTCTAAAAAAACAGCTATCTCCCCTATCTTTCCGGTTTCTTCACCTCGCGCAACTTGGCATTATCACCGACAAAATCCACGGCCACCCTGTTTACGACGTGGAAGGAACAGATGTCGCAAACATTGAACGTACGCGTCGATGGTGTCACACTACCGACTGTCAGTTACCCAAAGATGTTAGGCGTAACGTTCAATAATACTCTAACCTTCAGGGCTCATGCCACCGAGATTGTTTCTAAAGTACAAAGTCGCAACAAAATCCTCAAGTCGCTTGTCAGCAGCACATGGGGAAAAGATAAAGAAACGTTGCTAACCACGTACAAAGAAATTGGCCGGCCGCTTATCAGCTACGCGTCACCAGTTTGGTCGCCTGGTCTCAGAAATACACACTGGAAAAGGCTACAGGCCTGCCAAAATGCTGCAATCAGAACTGCCACTGGATGTCTCCTTATGAATCCCGAAAATCATCCGCATATTGAGGCAAAAGAGCTCAATATTAAAGGGCGCAATGAAATGCTAAACAAACAGTTCTGGCTTAATTGTCACAAACCAAGACATCCTAGCAAACAACTGCTTGATTTAGCACCGTCTCCACGGAGATTAAGGGAACATCTCCTAAAGCACTACGACGAGATCCGACACCTGCCAACACTTCGTTTGATCCAGGCAAGCACAAGCAGGCTCTTAGCAAAATACACACAGAATATGCAAACGCCTTTGTCAGGACGCTCCCGGTGAACCCCGTTATTAATAAGCAATATCCCACCCTTGTAGAAGAACAAAGCACACTACCAAGGGAAACACGAGTCACTCTGGCCCAACTTCGTTCTGGATACTGTAACAGGTTCAACTCTATCCAACAACAACTTGTCCAGAATCAACCCCGGCATACGTAATGTATGTCCCGCATGCGATGTGACACAAATCATCTTTTCAATTGTAATGTGGAACCTACGCCTCTAACACCTATCTCCCTATGGTCCGCCCCTGTTGAAACAGCCAGTTTCCTTGTACTCCCGTTAGAGGATTTCGGTGACAATTTGCGAGTGGTCGTGCACATTAAGTGGGGCGAAGCACTGTTAATACAACAACAACATGAGAAATTTTTGGCGGCAATTTGTTTACGTATGTAAAGAGTGCCACTGAATTAGAAAGTCGGCCAAAATTACAATGTTTGTTCGAATAAGAAGATATTAGACAGATTGAGATTATTGTAAATAGTGTTTTCTTCGCTCTACACTCTTTCATATTTATTCTATCTTCGTCGCTCACCCACACAAATTACCTAAAGCTTAACGTGAACGATACTCGGTATTTTTTTTTAGAAAGCACAAATTCGGTTGGGATCTACAAACCCTTTTAATATGAAAGCTCTTTTGATGCTGGAACGTGCCACCGCATCCACTTAAACTATTAATTATAAATACAAATTCCTGCTAATAAAATATTCTATAAATGAATGCAATTTTGAAAGACTAATTCGCAGCGAAATTGGTATTATATTTACACGTACTTACTTATCTGCGAAAACATGGCGAATAATAAAAATTTTTCTGTTTTACGTTGCTAATTGTAGGTACCCTACAAAAATCGCGAGTACTCCATGCATGAATGTATGGAGTACTCGCTATGGGCCAACCGAGTGCTCCAAAATTAACCACAATTCATACAGAAAACATGGTCCAATTAACATTGCGATGTCCTAGGACCGGACCATATACTCCAGCTCCGCATTACATCAGAGTAATCCATGGAGTACCCACAGTCCAATAAACATCGTGTGGTGATTACAAATCGTTAAAAACGAGCAATGTGTGGCTTACAATATGTTCGTGTAGAAACATGAGTTGGTCCATTGCTGCATTACAGTGGAGTATAATGGTAAGTACTCCAGTGGACCACATGATCCAACGATTTTTGCAGGGTAAGTCGAAATTCCTTTGAATTCATCATAACATAAATTTTTCGCGTCACCAGACCGATTTAGCTTGGATCTTAAGACTGTTTGGAAACCCAGCAATTTTAATATATACTTTTCGTCCGTGATAAGGTGGTAGCGTATTCGCCTATTACACCGAAAGCCCTGAGTTCAAGGCCCAAGAAACGCATCAAATATTAAAATATTTTGAAAGAAGTCGCCTTCCGGAAGTGGTTTGGAAAACTTCCCGAGTGTATTTCTACCGTGAAATCTTCTCAGCGATACAAATAAAATAACAAAAGCCGGCACGATATAAATTGAAAGAAATGCTCGGTCTAAATATCCTTGGAGGTTTAAAAATTGCTTTTGCTTTACTGAACATAATTTGGACTTCAGCTCCTGTATGCACTTTTCTTCCACATTTTGCATAAACACATTCATAAGAATGGTTGATGTGGGGCTTCCCATTCCAAGCCCGTTTGTTTGTCTATATATTTTATTGTTTAATTGAACATTCCAATGCCAGCACAGTTACATAGGACAAACAGAACGATGTTCAGAGAACACATTAGATATTACAACAAAAAACAGGGAATCCAAACTTTATAACAGAGTCTAACTTCGCGAATCACATGTTCGAAAATGAATGTTCCCCAGCAAACATAAATAAAACAGTTGGGGTGCTTCACATAAAAGCAAAAGGACGACGTCTCAACGTATTCGAAAACATGGAAATCTACAAAAAGAAAACATTAGACGGTAGAATAAAAAAGAACAGATGAACAGAATTTCTGACACAATATTCGCTCCTTAAAACTTGCTTACAAGAAACAGAGTAATCACATAGGTACAATAGACAAACACACAACAACAAATAACAAAAAATTATAAACGCACCACAGCAACAAACACACAAAGCAGATCAAACGACTAGAATTACTGACTTTTACCTGCCTCAGTAAACCATACAAATCCATCAGTAAAAAAAAATAAGTAGACAAAAGCATACATTTTAACAATACCTGCTCATGTAACTACGAACTATAAACACAAGACAAACGACGACAACAGATCAGAACGAAAATCGACACTGATGATGGCACAACGCAGACAACATTTTGTCTCGAAACCAAATTTGACAAGGGATAATCCAAAAATGTAGTATGTAGTTATTGCAGCAGAAGATTATTTTACTCGGCTCTCAAAACCTGCTCACTGAGAAGAATCATCGGCGAGACCTGTTTACTGGTAGCATATTTCTCTTTCATGACGTAAATAACTGCTGGCAGTATAGTTTTCCAGCGAGCCCTAAACACATCGATATGTAAAAAATGTGTAGCAGAACGGCGTGAGTGCTCGAAGCTGCAGACGCTGTCCTCTTATGATTAATGACTGAAAGTTGTTCCAAAAATCCGTCAGATGACGAAAGGTTTGAAGACACATGACACATATTCAGCCCGGTAACTAAAATAAATGCTAAATTCTTGAAAAGATTTTATTTTATATAAATTGTGGACTTCAACAATGTGGAACATTTTGTTATTAAGAATTTTTCAGAACTGAAAAAATATACAATCTTGAATATTCATTTTATTTATTCAAATATTACTTAACAAGTCTAACAATTTTCAAATACATAACAAAATGATACAGTATTATTTATAACTAAGTATAATATAACTCGTCCTTTCATAAAAACTCGGGTCCCATCGAATACAAAAATACAACAAAGATTGATAATTATTTCTCCTGTAAAGAACAAAAATTAATTAATGTAACATCTTATATTAAATCAATATTTATAAATAATAAAATAGCATATAGTTTCCTCCATTTATGAAATGATTTGCAATTTGAATTATAATTAATTTATATTTTAAAGAAATTAATAAATCTATCTATTTATATAATAAATGATTTTTAATTATTTTTTTACATATTTATGGATTTAGAGGGTCTGCGAAATTGAGCAATATCTACTTCTTAGCATTATAATTATATTTATTATACCTTTAGCAGTTTCTGTCTATTTGCGTAAGGATTTTTAATATACAAGTTTGTATTTTATTATCCAAATTCATATTTTCTCTCTTCATATTTACTCTTTCAATTGTCTTTCTCTTACATTCTTCAATTATCATCTTAACTTCTTCAAAATTTATGTTTGTTTTATTTATAAAGTCAATTGGTTTTATTTTGGTTGTACTGTGAATCGTGTTATTGTAAAAATGTATCGATTTAAGTATCAATTCTCTGCGTTATTAATATTACTACTTTTTTTTTAATATTCGAATATGCTCAAGAAGTGTTGAATGCATCCTTTCTATATCTGAATTCCGAGTGTGGGAATTCGCTGTAGTATAAAGTGCTACAATATCATTTTCTTGACAAAAAAAATTTATCAAAGCATTATTGAACTCGTTGTCCATTATTAATTTTTTCTGGTTTCCCTAAAAATGCAATTCTCTCCTCAATTTTCGTGTTGATAGTAATCATATTTTTATCACTAAGTCTATGTGCCGTACCTAGCTTTGTAAACATATCAATCGTTGTTAAAAAACAAGGTTTCTGAATTTGAAAAATATCCAAATGTACCACAGAATTTGGTTTATTAGGTGTAAAAGTATTTTTAAATTGTTTTTTATCGGTCTCCTATGATATTTATTTTCTTTACATATTCTGCAACTATTTATATACTTAAACAATTTTAGATTAAAAGATATATCTTTTAACTCTTCATAATTTCCTTGAATTCCTCTATGATTACCCTTTAAATGATTATCATTGATAAAATATAATAACTGCTCTTCAGATTCAATATCCTCAGCCAATAAATTTAAAACTATTGTTATTAGAGAAAAGCTCAATTAATTTTAATTTTATTATGTTATATTTATCATCTTCAATCTCAGAATATATTCAAATTTTTCCCTTTTCTTAATCCTCTTCTAAATAAGTCATTTAAATAACGATCATTTATTAAATCTTCTTCGGCAATGTAAAACGATTTTGTATTTGCTAAAAAGTAATTCTTTTTCCCTATGTTTATTTTTAAGTATTATAATCTGAGTTCGATATTTGTTAATAATCGAATCGGTTGTATAAAATTATTATGAAAACAATGAAAACTACTCAAAGAACTTTGATTTATTGAAACTCTACTTAAAAAATCCGGTACTGCATTTTCCTTCCCTTTAATATACTCAATATCGAACTGAAGTTCTTCTAATAATATTTTCCACCTAGTAATGCGCGAGTTGGGGTCTTTTAGAGAAAATAACCACTTTAAAGGGTGATGATCTCTCTGTATAAGAAATTTTCGACCATAAAGGTAACAACGATAGTACTTTACGGACCAAAATATAGATAGCAATTCTTTTTCTATAGTAGACTAATTCTTTTCGTGCCCATTTAATGTCCTACTAGCATAACTCACTGGTTTCCGTTCTTGGCTTAACACTGCACCGATAGCTAAATTACTAGCATCAGTAGTCAAAACGAACTTTTTATTAAAATTAGGATAACAAAGTAAAGGCGGGTTAATTAGAATATTCCTCAATTTCTCGAAAGCATCTATATACGACTGATCTTTAGCATTTATCTTGGTATTTTTTTTAAATACTTTATAATAGGACTTGCTATAAAAGAATAGTTTTTTATGAATTTCCGGTAATATCCGGTTAAACCAAGAAATGATTTTATTTCTTTCACAGTCTCTGGTAATTTTAACTTTTGAATTGCCGCAATTTTTTCCGGATTTGGCTATATACCTTCACTTGTAATTATATGCCCAAGAAAATTCGTCTCTTTAGATAAAATGTACATTTATCGACTTGTACCTTAATAGCGTTTTCTTTTCTGGCTAAAGCGTTACGCTTTTTATACACCGCGCACGGGTTGTTGTTCTATTTAAAAATCAGGCAACGCCTTTACGGGGTATTTCGTTCTTTTGTGAAAATTGTTGCCTGCTCGCAACGCAAAAGCGTTACACTTTTACCCTGTATAAAATGGCGGTGTGGCAGTGCAACTTTGTGAAACCCTCAGTTCGCTCTTAAGTTCCACATATACTCTGTTAATATGAGTGAATATGGTGAGTTGAAAGGTTCTTTGTATGCACTATAAATGTTGAACATTTTCTGGGGTAGGAGTAACTCTATTAAGGCTTTACCATTTACTTAGGCAACAATTTATTTCAGAAAAGAAAACGCTATAAGATTCATTCAATTTTGAGAAAATTTTTTGTAAGCTTTCAATATGCTCAGCTAATGAAGTTGAAAAAAAACAAGTTTATCGTCCATAAATATTACACAAAGTTTAAAGATAAAATCAGCCAAAACAAAATTTAACATGCGCTGAAAAGTAGCAGGCGCGTTTTTGAGACCGAAAGGCATTCTGACGAACCCAAAAAAATGTCCCCTCGACCTTGAAAATGCCGTTTTTTCTATGTCTCTTTCGTCCATCAATATCTGATGAAAACTTTTTGCTAGATCAAGTGAAGAAAAATACTGAGCTTTACCCAACTTATCAAATAATGACTCAATATTCGGAATTGGAAATTTATCATCCACTGTCAATAACTAATCGCCGTTTTTGTTTCTTAGAGTTATCGGATTTTTTTTTAACTATCCACAAGGGAGAATTATATGGCGACTTCCTATTTCGAATAATATTTGTGTTTTAACATGTCATCTATTTGCGACTCAATTTCCTTTTCCGAAAATTGAGGATGCCTATAATTTTTACAATATATTGGCTTAGAAAATTTTATTAATTTTATGGACATAGTAGATACTATTTTTATCATTAAATTCCGTTGGCATATTTACTATAACCTCATCTGTAATAATGCTTTCACTGACTAACGCATTCAATAAAATTGGCTTTACTAATTTTTTGCGAATTCCCATATTTTGAAAAAATGTATAATTGCCAAGCGAGGTTGCAGCCCCGCTATCAATCAAGCCTTTTCGTCTTGATATTATTTATAGTCCATACTAGAAGACCCGGCAGACATTGTCCTGCCTTAAATTTGGCATATCTGCATATATTTTAATAAGCTTTTTCCGTCTGACTCTGCCCTCCCCCCTCTTCACTTTTTCCTAATCCTTTTATTCCCTCCGTATTTTTCGCTTCATCTATATCCATCTTCGTCTTATTCTATCTTTTTCTCAATCTCCTTCTCTCTTCTCTCAATTCTGATTCTTCTGCATCCCTTATTGCCTGTACCAGAGGGTGGTATGTATTTTATTCCAGTCCCAGTCCCAGTCCCACTCCGAGTTTCAGTCCCAGTCCCACTCCGACTCTCAGTCCCAGTTCTAGTCCTAATCCCAGTCCCAGTCCGTGTCTGGATAATATATTACTCTGTACCAAAGCACTCATCAACAGCTTTCATTTGATATCCATGTTGTATAAACACTGTCTAGCCATTCACTGGCCCACGTTTTGGCCTATGTCTCGAGACCCTGTACCTGTAGTAACGACCGCGTGAGGAAAATCATCAGTATCGAAAAAAAATTTGATTGAGCCATGTCCGTCCATCCGTCCGTCCGTTAACACAATAACTTGAGTAAATTTTGAGGCATCCTGATGAAATTTGGTATGTAGGTTCCTGGGCACTCAGCTCAGATCGCTATTTAAAATGAACAATATCGGACTATAATCAGGCCACTTTTTCGATATCGAAAATTTCGAAAAACCGAAAAAGTGAGATAATTCATTACCAAAGACGAATAAAGCGATGAAACTTGGTAGGTGAGTTGAACTTATGACGCAGAATAGAAAATTAGTAAAATTTTGGACAATGGGCGTCGCACCGCCCACTTTTAAAAGAAGGTAATTTAAAACTCTTGCAAGCTGTAATTTGGCAGTCGTTGAAGATATCATGATGAAATTTGGCAGGAACGTTACTCCTATTACTATATGTATGCTTAATAAAAATTAGCAAAATCGGAGAACGACCACGCCCACTTTTAAACAAAATTTTTTTTAAGTCAAATTTGAACAAAAAATTTAATATCTTTACAGTATATAAGTAAATTATGTCAACATTCAACTCCAGTAATGATATGGTGCAACAAAATGCAAAAATAAAAGAAAATTTCAAAATGGGCGTGGCTCCGCCCTTTTTCATTTAATTTGTCTAGGATACTTTTAATGCCATAAGTCGAACAAAAATTTACCAATCCTTGTGAAATTTGGTAAGGGGCTTAGATTCTGGGACGATAACTTATTTCTTTGAAAAACGGCGAAATTGGTTGAAGCCACGCCCAGTTTTTATACACAGTCGACCGTCTGTCCTTCCGCTCGGCCGTTAGCACGATAACTTGAGCAAAAATCGATATATCTTTACTAACTCAGTTCACGTACTTATCTGAACTCACTTTGTATTGGTATAAAAAATGGTCGAAATCGGACTTTTTCGATATCGAAAATTACGAAAAACGAAAAAAAATGCCATAATTCTATACCAAATACGAAAAATGGATGAAAAATGGTATTTGGATTAGTTTATTGACGCAAAATATAACTTTATAAAAAAACTTTGTAAAATGGGTGTGACACCTACCATATTAAGTAGAATGAAATGAAAAAGTTCTGCAGGGCGAAATAAAAAACCCTTGAAATCTTGGCAGGAATACTGTTCGTGGTATTATATATATAAATAAATTAGCGGTATCCAACAGATGATGTTCTTGGTCACCCTGGTCCACATTTTGGTCGATATTTGGAAAACGCCTTCACATATACAACTACCACCACTCCCTTTTAAAAGCCTCATTAATACCTTTAATTTGATACCCATATCGTACAAACACATTCTAGAGTCACCCCTGGTCCACCTTTATGGCGATATCTCGAAAAGGCGTCCACCTATAGAACTAAGCCCCACGCCCTTTTAAAATACTCATTAACACCTTTCATTTGATACCCATATCGTACAAACACATTCTAGAGTCACCCCTGGTCCACCTTTATGACGATATCTCGAAAAGGCGTCCACCTATAGAACTAAGGCCCACTCCCTTTTAAAATAATCATTAACACCTTTCGTTTGATACCCATATTGTACAAACGCATTCTAGAGTCACCCCTGGTCCACCTTTATGGCGATATCTCGAAAAGGCGACCACCTATTCAACACCACCACTCCTTTTTAAAACCCCCATTCATACCTTAATTTGATACCCATATCGTACAAATACATTCTAGAGTCACCCGTGGTCCACCTTTATGGCGATATCTCGAAAAGGCGTCCACCTATAGAACTAAGGCCCACTCCCTTTTAAAATAATCATTAACACCTTTCGTTTGATACCCATATTGTACAAACGCATTCTAGAGTCACCCCTGGTCCACCTTTATGCCGATATCTCGAAAAGGTGACCACCTATACAACTACCACCACTCCCTTTTAAAACCTCATTAATACCTTTAATTTGATACCCATATCGTACAAATACATTCTAGATTCACCCCTGGTCCACCTTTATGGCGATATCTCGAAAAGGCGACCACCTATTCAACCACCACCACTCCCTTTTTAAAACCCCCATTCATACCTTTAATTGATACCCATATCGTACAAACACATTCTAGAGTCACCCCTGGTCCACCTTTATGGCGATATCTCGAAAAGGTGTCCCCTATAGAACTAAGGCCCCACTCCCTTTTAAAATACTCATTAACACCTTTCATTTGATACCCATATCGTACAAACAAATTCTAGAGTCACCCCTGGTCCACCTTTATGGCGATATCTCGAAAAGGCGACCACCTATTCAACCACCACCACTCCTTTTAAAAACCCCATTCATACCTTTAATTTGATACCCATATCGTACAAACAAATTCTAGAGTCACCCCTGGTCCACCTTTATGGCGATATCTCGAAAAAGGCGACCACCTATTCAACCACCACCACTCCTTTTTAAAACCCCATTCATACCTTTAATTTGATACCCATATCGTACAAACACATTCTAAAGTCACCCCTGGTCCACCTTTATGGCGATATCTCGAAAAGGTGTTCCCCTATAGAAACTAAGGCCCACTCCCTTTTAAAATACTCATTAACACCTTTCATTTGATACCCATATCGTACAAACAAATTCTAGAGTCACCCCTGGTCGCCCTTTATGGCGATATCTCGAAAAGACGACCACCTATTCAACCACCACCACTCTTTTTAAAACCCCCATTCATACCTTTAATTTGATACCCATATCGTACAAACACATTCTAGAGTCACCCCTGGTCCACCTTTATGGCGATATCTCGAAAAGGCGTCCACCTATAGAACTAAGGCCCACTCCCTTTTAAAATAATCATTAACACCTTTCGTTTTATACCCATATTGTACAAACGCATTCTAGAGTCACCCCTGGTCCACCTTTATGGCGATATCTCGAAAAGGTGTTCCCCTATAGAACTAAGGCCCACTCCCTTTTAAAATACTCATTAACACCTTTCATTTGATACCCATATCGTACAAACAAATTCTAGAGTCACCCCTGGTCCACCTTTATGGCGATATCTCGAAAAGGCGACCACCTATTCAACCACCACCACTCCTTTTTAAAACCCCCATTCATACCTTTAATTTGATACCCATATCGTACAAACACATTCTAGAGTCACCCCTGGTCCACCTTTATGGCGATATCTCGAAAAGGCGTCCACCTATAGAACTAAGGCCCACTCCCTTTTAAATAATCATTAACACCTTTCGTTTGATACCCATATTGTACAAACACATTCTAGAGTCACCCCTTGTCCACCTTTATGGCGATATCTCGAAAAGGTGTTCACCTATAGAACTAAGGCCCACTCCCTTTTAAAATACTCATTAACACCTTTCATTTGATACCCATATCGTACAAACAAATTCTAGAGTCACCCCTGGTCCACCTTTATGGCGATATCTCGAAAAGGCGTCCACCTGTATACTAAACCCCACGCCCTTTTGAAATACTCATTAATACCTTTCGTTTGATACCCATATTGTACAAACGCATTCTAGAGTCACCCCTGGTCCACCTTTATGGCGATATCTCGAAAAGGTGTTCCCCTATAGAACTAAGGCCCACTCCCTTTTAAAATACTCATTAACACCTTTCATTTGATACCCATATCGTACAAACAAATTCTAGAGTCACCCCTGGTCCACCTTTATGGCGATATCTCGAAAAGGCGACCACCTATTCAACCACCACCACTCCTTTTTAAAACCCCCATTCATACCTTTAATTTGATACCCATATCGTACAAACACATTCTAGAGTCACCCCTGGGTCCACCTTTATGGCGATATCTCGAAAAGGCGTCCACCTATAGAACTAAGGCCCACTCCCTTTTAAAATAATCATTAACACCTTTCGTTTGATACCCATATTGTACAAACGCATTCTAGAGCCACCCCTGGTCCACCTTTATGCCGATATCTCGAAAAGGCGACCACCTATACAACTACCACCACTCCCTTTTAAAACCTTCATTAATACCTTTAATTTGATACCCATATCGTACAAATACATTCTAGATTCACCCCTGGTCCACCTTATGGCTATATCTCGAAAAGGCGTCCACCTGTATACTAAACCCCACGCCCTTTTGAAATACTCATTAACACCTTTCGTTTGATACCAATATTGTACAAACGCATTCTAGAGTCACCACTGGTCCACCTTTATGGCGATATCTCGAAAAGGCGTCCACCTATAGAACTAAGCCCCACGCCCTTTTAAAATACTCATTAACACCTTTCATTTGATACCCATATCGTACAAACAAATTCTAGAGTCACCCCTGGTCCACCTTTATGGCGATATCTCGAAAAGGCGACCACCTATTCAACCACCACCACTCCTTTTTAAAACCCCCATTCATACCTTTAATTTGATACCCATATCGTACAAAACACATTCTAGAGTCACCCCTGGTCCACCTTTATGGCGATATCTCGAAAAGGCGTCCACCTATAGAACTATGGCCCACTCTCTCTTTAAATACCCTTTAATACCGTCCATTTGATACACATGTCATACAAATACATTCCAGGGTTACCCTCGGTTCATTTTCCTACATGGTTATTTTCCCTTATGTTGTCACCATATCTCTCAACTGAGTACGTAATATTCGGTTACAACCGAACTTAACCTTCCTTACTTGTTTTATAACATTTTTAAATATTACTTAACAAGTCTAACAATTTTCAAATACATAACGAAATGATACAGTATTATTTATAAATAAGTATAATATAACTGGTATGATATATGACATATGGTTCAAGGCGGTCGATATCGGACTCTTGAGTGAGTTCATTAAAAGCATATACGCTTCGATTTAGGGTTAATTTCTGACCCTTTTACGACTTAAAACATTTGCTGGGAATACATTTTCTACTCAAACTTTCCCCTTTTACACACAAAAATGTTACGTTTTATTCACAGTTCTGATGGAGTTGTGCAACATTGGATTAGAAATTGGCCAAAATTTTCGATGGAATGTTATAATTTTCACAAAAATACATTAGCTTGTAGGTGCCGTTCAGAGTCAGCGTAAGAAATATACATATGTAGGTTCCATCCTGCCGATTCGTAGCAAAATTAAAAAGGATCGTGACGCAAATTGTAACAGAAACTCGGGCTAGGTCCCCACGAAAGTATAACGAGCTTTGTACTTATTTTTATTTGTTATTTATTATTAAGTGTTTTTCTTTTTTTTTGCTTTAAACTCTTCCATATTTGCTCTTATTTTAAATAGCGCTGTCCGCTCGTTTTTCTATTTCAGTCTCTAACTTATCCAAATAAAATTTAAACTATATGCGAGAAATGTTCGGCAATTTTTTTTTAAGAAAGCACAATTTCGGTTGATACCTAGAACACTTTTATTATATAAGCTCTTTGCACTTTCGAACATGCCAGCGCATTCGCTCAAAATTATTATTTATAAATACAACATCCTGTTATTAAAAATCTTGTATAAATAAGAAAAAAGTTAAAACAACAGTTCATTTTGAAATCGGATTCAAATTTACTGGTACATGTTGTCCGCGAAAACATGGCTAATATTATAAAAATCGCTTGTTTATGTGGCTAATTTCAGGTAAGCGATAATACCTTCTGAACTTATCAGCCCCGTAGCGACAGTTGGAGATAGTCACGCCAAGCGACAGTTTCGCACTACTGCCTTAAGCGCCAAATACACGACACGAACATTTCCGCGAACATTCCCGTTATGTCATGTTTCTGCGACCTTTTCTGTCGTGTATGGTGGTGTTTGCCAGTTCGCGCAAATGTTCGGCCAAAAATCAAATATTTTAATTTTTGGCGAACATTTGCGCGAACTGTTCGTGCGTATATGGCGAAATAGCTCATAATCGTAATAATTTCTGAACGGAACAGACGTGGGCGGAAAAGTAAAATGGACAATAAAAATTTCTGAGTGAATTTATTGAAATGTATAAATATTTGCTATCATTGTGGCAAGTAAAAAGCAAAGATTATTGTAATAGAATTAAAAAGAATAATGATTATGCGACTTTAATCTCTTTTTTTACGCCTAACTGCCACAGCGAGCAATATTGCTGCAGCACAATTGTTGTCCGTGTTCATCGCTGTCTGAAAGAGAACTAATGTTCGGCAAAAAGTTCGTATGGTGTATGGCCAAAGCTGCGAACAAGATGCGGAATGTTCGCGGAAATGTTCGTGTCGTGTATTTGGCGCTATAATGACTATCTCCAACTGATGCTAATCGGAAGCAGAGCAGAACAGTTATCCTTATACCAGCAGTGCTTAAGACTGGGAAATATGTATTTAAATTGATCAACCAAAGGCAGCGACAACCACCTAAGATTGAACCAGTTAAGAACGCATTCAAAAAAAATAATAAAAAAAAATTTAGTTGGCCGGGACTTGAGCCACAGCATTGAGGCATTCTTTTAACATCTACCATTACACAATACAACGAGAAAAATCGTTTACTCCAAAATTAGTTTTGATATTAATCTGAAACAGTGTCAATATTGGACAAAATTTGTTTGTGTGTAGGACAAAAGCTCTCCTTTACTTCGGAACTAGTGCGATTCGCTGCAGGTAGGGGAGGCAGTAATATAGATATTTAACCAGACCATTTCAGCATAGTCTTAAAGCCCATTTCGAGCTCGCAAAGTTTTGAAATAATCTTTACACAAGCCTGCGAGTATGGTACAGGGCTCAAAGGATAAGAGTAACCAATCCAACGAGATATTTTGGAGCTGTGGATCCAAACATGAGTCAGGTTTTCCATAATATGTGTTTCAAGGTCACGTCTACTATTCCTTACGACTCTTTCAACAGTGTTAGTAAATAATATGCATACAAACATCAAGTTTCGATATCTCAAAGAGCGGGGAAATATTTACGAATACAAGTATCTAGGCAGCTTTCTTTCGAAATTGACTTACAGTTATGCCTTATTGAACATTTCCCTAAAATCTAAGGCAGAGTCCAAATATATGTTGAATTTAAACTTTCAAAAAAACATGTCCATCATAATGTATATATATACATACAATTAACTAATAACAAAATATAATTTCAGCGCTGGCTGTGCAGAAATGCGAGTCACAGGAATCTGACGAAACTGAGGAGGATTATACGGAGGAGGAAGCTACAGGGGATGAATATACAGAGGATGAATACACAGATGATGAAATACAGAGGATGAATATGCAGAGGATGAATATGAGAGAAGAGATACAGAGATGAATATGCAGAGGAAACGAAGAAAATGCAGAGGAGGAACCTGAAACGGACGAGCCTGGAATCTTCACGAAGTTTGCACATGCGACTGGGAATTTTGCTCAAGACGCTGTCCGCGCTGCCGGCTTAAAACGTTGCAAAAGAAGCCACAAAAAGTGCATTTAAAAAACTTAATCCTTTTGATAAATGCGTAAACTGTAATGGTGATAAAGATGAAGAATACACTCCAAAAAAGTTGTTGGAGCTAAAACTCAGGGAGGTGCACGAAAAGTTCGCCGTAAAATTCTAGGAGTTGTTGGCGTTAAACGTCCAGGAGCTGCACAAAGAGCTGGTGGTAAACCTCAAGGAGTTGCACAAAAAGTTGCTGGTAAACCTCAAGGAGTTGCACAAAAAGTTGCTGGTAAACCTGAAGGGGTTGCACAAACAGTTGTTGGTAAACCTCAAGGAGTTGCACAAAAAGTTGCTGGTAAACCTGAAGGAGTTGCAAAAAAATCTGGTGGTATATTTAAAGGAGTGGGGAAAAAAATTGGTGCTAAAGTTCAAGGAGTTGCGCAAAAATTCGGTAGTAAAGCTCAAGGAGCCGCACCAAAAGCAGGTGGTAATGCCCAAGGAAA